>JAOTRQ010060895.1:0-13595 GCA_028565875.1 Hoplisoma paleatum
TGCGATTAATTGCGATTAATTAATTACAGACCCTGTAATTAACTCGATTAAAAATTTTAATCGAGTCCCACCACTAAAATTATTATATTTATTATGAACTAATAGAAATAAAAGCACAGCACCTGCTTCTCAACCGCAGACAGAGCTTGTTGTTTCTCTTCCTGAATTCCTTGTTTCTCCTGTTCAGCTTCAAGGAGTTTCTTTTCCAACTGGCGAAGCTGTTCTTGAGCCTCCAAAACCTGGCTCTCGACTGAAGCCTTTACCTGTTCGGTAACCTGAAAAAAAAAATATTTTAATTTATGTAAACCACCTAATCTCCTAGCTAGATCATTTCTGATCCTAAGTCACCTGCTTTTCCTTCTCCAGGGCTTCCTCCAGGCTAAGGCACATGACTCTGTACTGCTCAAGAGATGCGGTGGTGCTCTGTATCCTTTCAGACAGATCCTCAGCTTTACCTTCAGCATGACTGAGACGCTTCAGCAGCTCCTCAGCGTCACTCCCACCACTGTGTGGCACTATGAAATCATTAAAGACGTGATATTTAAGCTTAATGAACAGTTATTCCAGGAAAAAATATGTTAAATAAGAGTTAACACAGGGGAAGTGCACTTTACCCACTAGTCCTGTGTTGTTACTAAAGGAGTACACATGGCCTTCTAGCTTGCTAAGCTGCTGACGGACATTGTTGAGCTCTTGCTGAGCAACATTCAGTTGTTCCTTGGTCTTTTGGTGCAAAGCACATTGTACCTCCAGCTGCTTTCTAGCATCCAAGAGCTGAATCTGTAAACAATAACTAGCATAAGATTCTACTGAGGGGATAAACAGTTCAGAAAAATAACAGGCCTGTGGGACTGAGGTGCGATTTGTAACTGAGTGCTACAGAAAACATTTCGGTATGCTGCTTCTCATTTTAAGCTGGACAATAGCGACTGCTTACATCGTGATTGCGTCCAAACACATGTCTCTGTTCAGTCTCATGTGCTAATCTCTTCTGCAACTGTGCGATCTCTCGCTCTTGTTTTTCCACCTGCAAAAGCAGCCTTTGCCTGGTCTCGGTATCTGAGCGCTGTAATGTGGCCTGTGATCAAAGCAAAAAAAGTTTAGTTAGGAAGCCACTGTTTCCTGGTTTTGGACACTGCCAAACACAGTTGGGTATGGCTGCAATACCTGGATCGATTTAAGGTTGGTAAGAAGAATATTCTGGCTTTGCTGCTGACTCTGGATGGACTGTTTTTCCTGGGTCAAGCTTAACTCCACAATTTTCAACTGGTCTCTCTCCTCGCGAAGGCTTTTCGCTCGCAACTAAGCATCCACGAAGACAGTAAAACAGGGTTAATTAGGGCAGTACTTTCAAATCCTACATCTGTACCATACTATGAACTGGACATTTGCATCTAAATTAAATTGCTTAGAGTTTGCGGCCTCAGTCATTCACAGATTTTCATCCAGTATAAATAACAATGGATCGTGCCGCAGAAACCCCATGAAGTTTGGGGAAATGCTTAAAGGATATAAAAGAGAAGTTTAACTAAACATGTATACAAACCAGGTAGAAATTCAAAACCAGAGAAAGAATCAAACAGGCAGACAAAACCAAATCACATTGGAGAAAACAGCAATCATAATGCAAGATGTAATTGGTTTTTATTATGCTGTTTTATATACATTTTCTTTCAGACCTAAATTATTTTTAAGTTGAGGATTGCTCAATTTTGGTTACTTTTCTTATAGTTTTTTGATATTTTCCAAATAGCAATGTCTGTGAAACATGAATGCCCTAAATACTTACAAAAATGACAGCAGCTTCGTCTCTTATAAGATATGAATGTTAAACAGTGGTGTCCAGTGCTACATTTTGTGCATCACCTGGGTATATTTTATCAAGTTGCTTTTCAGATAATGGGTTCTATTTTGTTTCCTACATATTTATTGATTTATTGTTGCATTACTTGGTAACTGACGTATGATTATGCTGGATTTCAGTACACTCTGGTAAGACCAATGTTAAAACTGTTAATGGTATGGTGACCAATTGCTTATTAGCAAATTTTTGAGTCAATAAACATCAGTGATCTGGAAAGATGAGTACTGTTGAGGAGGCAGGGTTGTGCTGTTCATATTCTTTCCAGCAAACACTGCTGCTGCTACTTTCAATATTACTGAATAGGTTAAAAATTTCTTCGATGAATGTGCTTGGACGAGTGGATGGTTTTTAATATTAGACGATATTCAGGCCATTTAATGCTAGGCATTGCTAGTTTAAAAGGTAGGGGAGCATTTTCACAAGGTTGATGCAATTTATTTAGGTCAGCAGCAACTCAAGTAGCAAAGTCAATCAACTCAACTACACTTACTTCAGTCTGGGCCAGTTTCTCATTGGCAGCACGCAAGTCTTCAGTCAGTGTGTGAATAGTCTGATCGTTCTTCTGGACAGTAGCAGCTTGCTTCTGGATCTGTTCCCTCAAAGAAGCAATATCCTTCCGATAAACTTCAACATTATCCTGCAACATCTCATAGCTGACACACACACACACACACACACACACACACACACGTCATTACGATTTCTGTGTCCTGTACAAGATGTTTGCTGAGAGATCTGTGATACTCACCGCTTCGATGTAAACTCCAGCTGACTGGCGGTCTTGGAGTTTTGAGTTCGCACTTCGGATAACTGTTCTTGTAATTTTGTACACTGATCAGTCAGAGCTCGCTCATTCTCGCTCTTCTCCTTCTTAAAGTCCGTAAACACCTCCTGCAGCTGTAACATTTCAGAAAGTTTTAAGGAATTATTGCAGAAATTAAAACAGATTGAAATAGAAATATATGTTTGGACATTTACTCATCATGTTCTCATACACTAGTAGGTGAAGTTCAATCAACTTCTAAATCTCATTAGATACAAACAGTTCTGTACAGATATATTAAATATATCATACATTTCCATACTCAACGGCACTGTGTAGTGTCAGAATACATAGTATTCACAAAACAAATATATTATATTTTCAAATAAATTACTGTATTTTTTTGACCATAAGGTGCACCCAAACGGTTTTACATTTCCTAAAATAAATAGACAGTGTGCCAATTTTATGTGGAATAAACCACTGAAGTCATGTCATTCATTAGTTCTCATTAAGCCAAAACAAAACAAATAAATCAGTAAAACTTAAGATGTTATGTGAACAAAAATTATCAGATATTTTAATCAAAAAATATTCCATATATTTTTTCAAATATTTTATAGAAATATTTAGGGAACTGAGATAAAATATTAACCCTTCACTTCCCTGAAATGTCATGTTGCATTTGAGACAACACTTAGCCATAAAGGGTGCACTAACAAGTGCTCAGTGTGCATTAAATTAGTGTGCAGTTTGAGACATGCTGCCTTCTAATTTTAACAGATAAATCAAACATATTTTGTCAAGTGCAGACAATAAATAAATATAAATGTATGACCTCTAGCCAGGGGTCCAACCCTGGGTTCCAACCAACCCAGATGGTCACATGAGCAGCTGTCTAACTGAGAATAGCTAATTAAACTAGTGAAATTAGGTATGTTCTGAACTGGTCAGGAAAAAATTCAGTAGCCATATAGGCCCTTTGAGAATAGGTTCAAGGCCCCTGACCTCTTTTCTGAGCAGCTATATGTTAGTTTTTAGGCCTACCTGCTTCAGTGCAGCTTTGGCCTCCACGGTCTCCATGGACTCGACTGCAGTAGCACCCAGACCAGTGGGAGTGGCTGAAGAGGGAGTAGCTGCAGGGGAGCGACGAGGTGTTGATGTAAGAGAGAACTCCTCTGGGATGGCACCTACAGTTCAATCGGTGCATAAAAATAAATTTGAATTTATATTTCAAAAGAAACATTAGATAAATGTGTATGCTGGCTGTTACCTTGCTGAGGGAAGCTGACTCCTGTAGCTTGGGCTAGTAAACCGCGGTACACATCTCGCTGCCGTGCAATGGATTCTGTAGCCTGCATATGTTGAGCACGCTGCTCTCTCAACTGTTCCAGCTCGCTCATGGCCTTCTTCAAACTCTCTTGCAGTTGACCGATTCTGCAAAACAGTTTGATTTTGGTTTTTTAGTTTCATGTAGCCACACGTTCTCTTCACTGCCTTCCTGTAGCTGAACAAATCCAGTTCAAAACTCTGATGCTGCAAAGCCAAAAATAGATCTGAACCAAGGTACCTAATCAAACCCATAGTATCACACAACCGCAGAGCCTTTGGTCTTGTTAAGCCTGGCCTTTTACACACCCCAGGAGCACATAAGATCATAAGATGACACAATGATTTGGTAATTCTTTACATGCCAGATTCGTTTTTTACTTTTGTGTTGTTGACAGTACACGCTTATAGACACTGTACAGTACTATTAAATGATACAAGGTTAGCTAGACATGGCCTGGTGGTTAGACAGCTGGGCTTGTGATCAAAAAGTTGCCGGTTCGATTACGACAGATCGTGACTGAAATGCCCTTAAGCAAGACACCTAAAACCCTAACTGCTCTCTGAGCACCGTGGTAAGGAATGCCCACCAATGCCATGCAAGTGTTATCACTGAACCGATTGTCTGCTGTTTGATGTTTTGCACAATGTTAGCAGTAATAGCTATTATTATTACAATGAGCTATTATGGTTAGATAATAAACAAAGTCTTTCAAGAAGAGTGAGCGATGGCGTGTTACTATCTTAAGATGTCTGTGTAGTTTATTTTATCCTTATTTTGGTTTACATAATATTTTGAAGGCCGGGTTCCATCAGGATTCTAAGCAGTTAATGATCTGTACTGTAATCCTTTATTCTTGTGAACAGATAAAAATCAGAACAGAGACTGGATTACAGACGTCCCTGATCTACACAATGAGCAAGTGGGTTGGGTTATACTGGGAAAAATAATTTCTGTGTGTAAAAGCACATGGGTGCTAATTCTAATACCATTATGCCAAGTCACTCACTTGGTACTCTCTTCTTCCACCTCGCCCTTCTCCTGAGCATCTCCAAGCTCTCGTAGGGCCATCAGGAGCCTCTGGTTCTGTTGCTGAAGCTCTTTAACACTGCGGAACGTCACCAGGTGCTGAGAAATTACTGCAGATGAGCTGCTAACGTCTGCAGAAGATATTTCGTCATCGTAGTGGAGCACGTGGTTCCCACGAGCTTCCTCCAGTTCTACCAGCAGGACACGGATCTGTGGGAAAAAATGCAAGATCTTAGCAAGACCGATGACCCAAGAAAGTAAAGCCTATTCTAAAAATCTCACCTGATGAGCCAAGTCACTTATCTGGACCTCAAATCTCAGATTGTCTCGCTCCAACATTGTTGATCGCTTTTTGGCCTCATCTGCTTCCCTCTGCAAGCGTTGAACCTCCTGCCAGACCAAATGGGTTAATGTAATACAAATCTAATAAATAAAAATATTTGAGGCTGATGTACTTAACAGGCATGAAAAGCAAATAAAGTACAGTGGAACCCGGTTAACGAAAGGTCAGTCGTTTTTTCTTATTTCTCCATAAGAAATAACGCAAATACGCGTTCCCAGCCCCGGTTGCCTCGTTAATACATGAAAATTACACAATATACATTATGTACGTATTATATATTATGCTTTTAAAATGAGAACAGTTATAATACAGTACACATGGAGCTAAATAAACAAAAAGCATTTAAACACAAGAAAACATTTAGTAAACACGATAAAATGTTTGACTGTGGTGTGACGGGCGGAGGGGAGATAATCCCGCTCCATGAGAACGTCAGTCATTGTATAATCGGGGGTAACTTCCCTTATCGGACACTTTCAGATTATAAACGTGTCCAGTATCTGTTCACTTCGACCAGCCGTATTTCAGCCGTGATATCTGACACACGCACGACTTGTTCAAACTTAGAAATCATGACTTTTTCAGTTCTAATGTCTAATGTATTTTCACTTCGCTGCTACTATTGTTCTGAAACTTCTTTAGAATCATGATCGAGGATGATATTAAAATAAAGCACAAAAATCACTGAATAATTAGACGATGTAAAGAGAACCGATTGTAACTGTATTAAGTGTGAATGACGCTCGGTCTGAGATGCTGGTCAAGTGTTGATGACGTCGCTGATGTAGTGACATGCACTATGCGAAATGTAGATCGTTATCCGGTACAAATTTTTAGCGAAATGGTTGGTTGTTATCCAAACTGGACGCTATCGGGGGCGTTCGTTAACCGAGGTTCCACTGTATGATTAAAATTTTGGGTGATAAAACATGCAGCAAATACAAAATAGCAAATGAATTCAAATCGTTCATCTCTTGGTGCCTGTACAACTCTCAATTCATCAAGTATAGCCAGATCATCACATACCACGTCTACTCACACAGTTTCACCGACCAGTGTTGGGATCTCATACAAAGCCACATCGAAACGTTAGGCAACAAGTGACAACACTATTCGCTAACGTACGTGCACACCAACCGATCTAAAAGAAATCTCGTTTCTTTTCCCTTCCTCAGACTCAGCTAATAATGTCTGTGTATGACTGACCAGGTCACACTGTGTGTTAACTTTTAACACGACCATCGGAAGTTCAAATTAAAAACACAGAAGAAAAATACCAAAACATCAAGTTTATTCAGCACATAAAAAAGTTCTTACCTGCATGGCTTGCTCAAGTTTGGCAGAAAGACTGCCTACAGACTTCTGTGTGCGCTCCAGCTCCTCCCTTTGCCTTCGGAGGATGGGTGCTTTAGCTTCCACCTCCTGTACAATGTCATCTAGATACTTGTTTACACGTTTGTTCTCCAACTTTTCAAGGTGAAGCTGCTCCTGGGACTCGATATATGCTGCATAAATCTGCACTCAGGAAATCACACACGCACACACAAGGTGGCTAATTAAAAACATATATAAGTTTTCCCATCTGATTTTACACAATGACAGAAATACATCATGGTGACCGAGAACCGCTGCAGTACCTCAGTAAGCTTCATGTCCGGCTTGATCTTTGTGACAGCGGCTGCGGTGGGAGACATGGTGCTTAACTGCTCAGCTGGAAATACTAGATCAGTTGCAGTATCGACTGCGAAAACGACAATAAAATGAAAACCGGACATTGGAATCAAATTAAAATCCAGACTTGTGCAGAATGTTTCACTGAAAGGTGTCGCTGTTATTGCTCACCTCTGTGCTTGGTGCCTGATAAAAGGTCATTGGCATGGTCCAGCTCTTTTTCCAAGCTGATAATACGTCCCTTCATTTCAGCAATTTCCCTCTGCTTGCAGTTTTCTACTGATGCCATTTTTTCTTCCAGAGATTTATGGGCTGTCCAAAAATGTAAAAGTCAAATCATTCAAGGATGCTGGAAGTACCATGAATAATGTTAGAACAAAGTGTGAAAGTGAGTTTCTCACCATCTCCCGCCTCCTTCAGCAGCTTATGCAACTCCTCCACTGCTTGACTGAGCTCCATACTCTTAGCCTCTGCATCTGCGGCAGCTCCCTGTTTAATCAGAATTACACAGAATTGGCACATCCTAAATACTTATCCAATTAATTTGACAAGATGTGCTTTAAGAGGAATTAAATCTTGTGGCTGTATAAAGACAACTTACTAATTTCACATGTAGCAAGAGAAATTACCTTGTATAGATTTGACAGCCTGATGTTTGCCTTGAGTTCATTCTGAAACTTCTCTTCACAATTGGCTTGTTGTTCCTTGGCCTAAGCAGAGAAACTCGTCTCATCACAGTGTGAAAGGTAATGTTGGGGAACCACAAACAGTAAAGAAATACAATTGTGACTCACCTCTCTTAACTTATTGATTAGCTCCTCTGTTTGCTTTTGCTTGTTTTCATTAGTGGCCTTCAAACTGGATACTTGGTCTTGAAGTCTGGTAATCTGCATGAAAATAAATCCACGTAAATACATAGCATGCATCATTGGCATGATTCAATTAGTAACACCAACACTTCATGTGTGAATATAAGTACGCGCCTGTACATGAACTGAATGAGGGACTATTGTGTATATTATTAAAATCTAATGTATTATATAATATTATAGGTTATGCCTGTATGTGACACTAGTTTGAAGATCACTATGAAAATTAGTGCTAGTTAAAGTGTCATACACAAAGCTGTTCAAGTATAAAAAAGTCATGATGCTGGTATAACCTAATCATTAAAGCATTCTGTACACTAAGCTGTTGTACACTTGTGGTACCGTTACAAATATTTGTAGTAATAGTGGTTCAACAGCAAAGCAACCATTTGTTTACATTCATAGCATTTATTTTTGTTTATTGGAAACATGTTTATTTTTTCTATGATGGTTCTAGTATTATAATAAGAGTTCATGTGCAGAGCTGATGCCAGTTTGAAAAATGTAAAAAATGACAAAAAAGAGAAGCTATGCTAGATTTTAGCTGATTAATATGAAACAACGAATGCTTTAAAATGTGGGATCAGGAACAAAACATTGTAAACGTCAAGGCAGGACTACAGAAGTATACATTTGTATTTACAAATTCCCCCAGTTTACATGCCAAACCTTCTGACTTTCAGAAATTAATTCAGTTGCAATAAAAACTTCATACCTCATCATCTTTGTTGTTTAAAGTACACTTAAGCTCCAATATTTCGTTCCCTTTCTGTCGAGAGAGAGAAAGCAGCGTCTCGCTTTTAGACTTCAATTCTTCATTCAGCCAGGTCACTTGGCCTTGGAGCAGCTCTTTTTCCTGGTTCATGCGTTTTTCTTTGTACTGCAATCATACATTGTGAATAGTGTTAGCATATAAAACATTCTTGTGATAAAACAAACTCAACATAATTACCAAAATAAAGTTTGTTTTACGGGACTTTCACAAAAGATCTGCTTTACATTAAATATGTTAGCTAATATGTCACAAACTAGCTAATAACAGTAATAGGAAACAGTAGCATCATAAACTATTTAGCCATATTATGTTCTACTCATTTCACTGACACTGAATTAAACATGGACCATGTCAACATTTTGTTTTCTTTGCAGAAGAATATCAGTTAACAACGAAAATGAAAATGTAAAAATTTACTGGCCATTCAATAAGAGGCAATTAAGCGACATTCACAAAAGATACAAAAAAAACCCAGATTTTTTTCTAGAACATATCTATTAGTTCTTCGTGGAAAAACAACTTATTTGCAGTTTACTGTAAACCACATGCACTCGATTTTCGAAGAAACGTGATGGAATATCATGTATTCAGCAACGTGATTGATTCGTGATAGTTTAAGGCATAAAATCATGTTTAAGTATCAAAATAGATACTTATAAGCACTTTTAAAAAGGCTACAAAAAAGTCTGGTTTACTTTTCACAACTTTTTCTTGAGTGCAGATAAAATCCCAATCAAGCAAGATGAACTGGGTAGAAAACAGTTTGCCATATAAACTTGGCAAAAGTCATTTAAAAAACTTCAAATACCTTTATAGAAACCTCAGAGGCCTCGAGCTCATCTAACTTCAGCTGCAATTGCATTTTTGCAGCACTAACCTCCAACAGCTTGTCATTGAGAGTTCTTAAATCCTCTGTGGAAGAACATTGTTTAATAAAAACATAGAACATTGTTAATAAGAACATGGTACATTGTTTGCATTGCAAAAGGAAAAAGCTGCACCCTTACCATTCTGGCTCTCTATCTCCTCCGACCTCCTCTGCAATGTTCGTACCAGCTCTCGCTTTTCTGCCTCCAGCTCATCTTTTGCTTTGGAAAGTTGATTCTGCCAAAATACAAAACCATGAATGCACGATTACCATTGGACAACCATATTACATCCATCCTCATAATATGTATTAAAAAGCTTACCTAAAGGTCAGCATAAATGTTTTTATTTACAAGCATAACATTAGCGACAAAACGTTCTTGGTCATCGGGAAATTAATTAAGATAGCAATCCATTAAGCAATCATTACCCGAACTTATTAACTGTAAATACAAGCAGCGGTTAAGTGGTAAAGGTACAAGACTGGTAAGTGTGCTGGTTTTTGGCTCTGTGGCCACAGTGGGTTTTAATAGTTCCCACACTTGCAAAACTTTCCACTTTATTCATACACAAAGTTTTTGTTTAACCTGTTTTTGCCCGATATCTTTAAGATACATACACTACATTTCAAGTGGCTCATAATAAAGATATCTGCCAAATGGAAGAGTAATGAATGCGGTCACTGCACCTACATACTGACATTCTATAGTGTTTATAATCTACTTGTGTGCACAAACAAGATTTAAAAATGAAGATACAGATTTAGATGTAGGATCTAAAGAAATGCAATTTGGTTTTACCTGCTGTGAATCCAGCTGTGCATAAGAAGATTCTTGTTCCCTGGTCTTTTCACGGAGACATTTAAGCTCATCATCTGTAAAACAAAAATACTTATTAGTCTTTAATAAAAATGTCCAAATGGTATCATCTTGTAGATGACAACATCGTAGCATCGTCATTGTGAGTGAGTTATTTGCAGATGTTTTTCATTACAGCAAACTGCATTTCCACCAGGGCCATAAATCAATTTACAATGTATTTGTATATCTGCATTTTACATGTTCAGTTAACAAAACTGATATCAAAATATATAACTCTATAGCTCTGTTGAATTTATAGTAAAATGTTGAGTAACAAACCAACATATGCAGAGATAAAACTTTAGAATGTGTACTCCATTGTTGTAATGGCTTGCATTCTATGCACAGCAAAGCAATTCCCTGCCACAACACTAGGATGTGTCGAGTTTCTGAGGGTTCTTTTGCATTTGCGTTAAATCTCTGGTTCTGTGTTTATTCTCTGGAACATTTTAGCTCATCAATGTTGAACAACAAATGATTACAAATGTTGGATCGTAAACATCAGAAAAATCCAGGCACCGACATAAGCAGAGAGTGAATACTTTATTTACAACCATGCACATTCCATTGTCTTAATGGCGATGATGCTCCCCCTTGTGGTCTGCGGAAAACGTACAAATTAACCAGGGAACATGAGGCGCGCACGCGCACACACAAAAAACATGAATCTTAGATTTTGAATGTCACAAGACGGAAAATTTTATTTCACATTCTGATAAACATTTAATTTGATAGGCCATTATTGTCAATTTGATAGGCCAACGTTGTCCATTATTTCTAGCATTCTGGGCACTAAACGTCAGATTCACATGACTTCACATGATTTAATGTCTCAGATAAATTCATTTACACTGCTGTTTAAATGTTTACCTCGGTTTGTAAACTCTTCAGTGAGTTTTTCATGTTCGAGCGTTAATGCAGCAAACTGTCCCTCCTTCTCAACAAGTCGTTTATCCAAGTTAAAGTATTGTTGTTCTAAAATAAGACAAAAATAAACATCAAACGCTTTATAAACAATTAAAAGAAAGAAACAGCAAAAAGTAACTTAAATGTTGCTTCTAATCTGACATGTAAAAACATTTGCACAGACTGAGCTTATGTTTGCAAGTTAAATTATGTACTTTATGTAGGTGCCTTCGACAAACAAAACGTGTCGCATAAAACATTCAAGTTTCGTTTTAGCCAGAAGCTAGCTCTTTAGCTATAGCAAACGTTAATGAGTCTTATCGTGTACGATAAGCAATCGAAATGTTCTCACAATAGACTTCCTCTTTCGAGACAATTATTTTAAACAGAAAATGCCTTTCCACAATAATGACGCCTAGCCAGCATTAGCTAAGCACATTAGAAGCTGCATGGCTAAACGAGTACAATCCAACACAGATATTAGCATAGTTACCACTGTCCTCTTGCAGCTGCTTATATTGATGCTTCAGATCATTAATCTCACTCTGCCGATCCGAAACAAATTTCTCTAACGTGTCTTGAGCCGTCCGAGAAAGTTTAGCTAACTCGGTCCGGTCTAAAACCTGCTCTAGCTCTGCCGCCATTTTCGTCCGAAAGCACCACCCTGTTTTGCTTTTCTTATGCGAGTTTTTTAACAGAAGAAAAACGTTGGCGCCACCTAACGGCAAATAATAAAACACCCAAAACCGTTCTCATGTGCAAACTATCAAAAACAAAAAAAACACTTAAAACTCATTGTTCGTGCCTCCATTCATTTGTTCTACCAGCACTATCAATATGAAATGTAAAAATGTTAAACAGAATGTGCCAAACTAAGTATTATTCACTGCTCATTTTATGTGCGCTAGTGCTGACTGAATTTTATATTGTAATCAAGTCAAAAACGTACGGCTCAGTTAAAAAGCCTTTATTATTCAAAGTAAAGATGTATGTGTATGTGTTTAATCAAAATGGACAGGGGTGATTTGTTCAATAAACTAGAATAATCGATAAAACAGAATAAATCAACACAGGACAAGCAAGAACCCTGGACACATTATTCTCTCTCTTGTTTCCATAATATTACATCATTATTAGTAGTCGAATCATGAGTAGGCCATTGTTGTGATATGATGGTAACAATACTTTATTAATGTGCATACTGTGTAAACATGATAATTTTCTGCCTTGATGGGCCTGATATCTTCTGCGCTTCAACCGAGCAACGTTCTGATTAATTACCACTGCTGCCATCTAGCGTTAAAACAGCTCACGACATGTAAAGTCTGACTGCAGCTCTCCACTGTGATTCTCGCAGCAGTCTGGCTCATTGAGCCACCTAGTGGTGGACGGTGTAGGGTCTGGCAGCAGAAAACTGTGATGGAATGAAATTTATGAAATGTTTTTAGTAGGTAAAATCATATTCAGACCAGGCTAACTGAGCAAAGCATAAAATCCTGAACTGCTCCCCAGGCAGTGGTGAAAAGTATCCATGCCAGAAAATAGCATGGTGAGCTCAAACTGCTCAAGACTGGAGTGTCATCTTCAAAGGGCCGTGTGGCTGCTGAATTTTATTTCAAAAACAGCAGAAAACACCTGATTCACCAGTTTTAGCTGGTCTCGGTTAAACAGACGATCATGGGTCATTTGGAACTAAGATCAACACCAACAACAACCCTTTCTGGATCCGGTTTGACACCCGTGGCTTGGCCTTAGTTTGTCAGTTTAGCTTGTCACCAAAATAGTATTTGTATTAATTTTACTGATCAGCTCAACCAACCTTGTTAAACAGCAAATTTCCCTTGCTGGTCATAAACTTGCCGAACTGTTTTTTTTTTTACATGAATTGGGAGTGAGCTGGAATTCTTCAGCAAAGAATATGCTGCTAGGTCTGATTATTTATTTTTGATTCAATGATAAAACAATCCAGATTTACTTTTAG
Organism: Hoplisoma paleatum; assembly: GCA_028565875.1. NCBI lineage: Eukaryota > Metazoa > Chordata > Actinopteri > Siluriformes > Callichthyidae > Hoplisoma > Hoplisoma paleatum. Next base: position 13,259 of record JAOTRQ010060895.1, read on the forward strand.
GTAAACATTAGAAATTCAAACAAAGGTAAAATGATTAATATATTGTAGTCATCTGTTTACATATAGTAACAAGTGAACCATGATTCCAGATTAAAGACCACAGTCTGAAGTCTACACCAAATTAATTTGAAAAACAGAGTATACAAAAATATTTACAGATATAAAACTACACAATATAACGACACAATATAATGTAATATATTACAATGAAAATAGAACAATAAGAAAAAAGGTTTTTAAGTTATCAGGTATATTTACAATAAATGTTCACACACACACACACACACACACACACACACACACACACACACACACACACACACACACACACACACAC
>JAOTRQ010060906.1:0-13593 GCA_028565875.1 Hoplisoma paleatum
ATGGAAGTCACTGTATAGTATATTGTTGTATTATATCAACACCATGTATCTCCAGTGTGGACATGGTAATGGTCAGATGGCATTATATAGCACTCTTCTCCTATCTACTCTGACAGAGTTTGAGTGTTTTGTCACATAGTTAATCCTACAGTATTGTAGGTGTAGATGAAAGAAGAAAGTAACTTTCTTCTGTACTTGCACCCCGGCAAATCTGCTGTCACAGTAGTGCTCATTACAGGAGAATTCTGCACAGCCCTCATGCCTGTTGCACCCTTTGGAATAGCATTGCCTCGCAAACTGGCATCTATTCTGGACCAGGTGACTTTGCTTTTCTGGTTCTTTCTGACTCAACCCTGTGCATCTGTCCAGCTGAAAGCACAAAGTCAAAGACTTCACTGGGAGAGAGTTTTCTTTTAGGCTGCTTGTGCTGCCATTGGAATCGTTCTTTTGTATGATGGCAACATGGCACACAACAGCAAGCTTTTTCATTTCAGATAAAATATACTGTAAAAACTATAAAACATTTAGTAATATACCAAATTATTGTTTTGTATATTTACATAACATTTACAGCATTTAGCAATTTTGACTGAACAGACTTTGAGTAATTCAGGGTAAAAAGTCTAACAGCAGAACTTCTGGATACTAATCCAGTACTTTAACTGAACTAGTATCCAGATCATTAACTGAACTAGTCTGATAATTTATATTTATTTCATCATATTTCAAGGCCAGCATTGTGGCTTGATGGTTACCACCGTCGCCTTATAGCAAGATGTCCCAGGATTAATAAGAGTTTTCTTTGTGGAGTGTCCTCCCACTGTGAATTTGACATGCAGTCAGGTTAACTGGTGACAGGCCAGTTTACTGACTTTCTGGGGCTCGGGGTATGAAGGCTTCACATGGTCAGTCTCAAAACATGCAGCTAGAGTCATTGGAGACACTGAATTGTCATAGTGGTACCTAGTCACTAAGAAGCATAAATCAGGGCATTCATTTTCAGCTGTGGTGACCCCTGATGGGAGCAGTCAGTTATTTTAGATGTAACCGCACTGTCACATTAATTGATTTTTTTGGATTGGATAAGTGTATATGAATACATGATAAATAAATACATTTTATTTTCTATTTGCCAGCTCTTTAACCTAGTCAGGGTCATAACTCAGAAAGATAATATTTGAGCTTGTGATGGAGCGTTTTCTGAGACTTTATGTCACATTCGGGCTAATGCCACTAAGAAATATCACACACATGCATTTCTACTAATATATTTGAGAATCAGAATGAATCCAAGAGGTTTTTTTATTGTAAAGACATCCTGCAATCAGACGCACTTCACTTTAAAGACTTAAATTAAAGTTAAAATACAGGCAGCAACAAACAAAAGTAATTTCGATTATCAAAGGGTCAAATGCACCACTGAAATCAATTTAATTTGTGGATTCTATTGTGCTGCTTGATGACAGCCTCGTTGATTTTAAAGTCCTGCTGGGTGCCCTTCTTCTCTCGAGAAACACGAATAGAGGTGAGGTGGGGAAGCGCAGCGCTATCTACCTCAACTCCCAACAGATGTTCCTGGACTATATTTACACCTGCAGTGACCATTTTAGTTTACGAGTGTCATGTGCATTACAAAAACATCTTATCCTAGTGGCAACATTGAGCTTCACAAACCAGAGAGCTGGTATGCTCGCTGAAAATCTTCACTGATAAACCTGGGCTAATGATCTTAGAAAGATGCCGAGGATATTGGGTGATCATCACTCTTCTGACTCAATAGCCCGGACCTCATTCTCTACAGTTTTCAACAGGACCGGTGCATCAATCACGAGGATATTGAATTCTGAAGAACTGAGCTGATGCTTTCTGTTAGGACTTCAGCATCCTGTGTTGACATGACTTTAATGTGCTTTTAAATTAATGAATCTGGGTTTTTGCCTCATATGCGGAGGTTGATACTTCTGACATTGATGCGAAATCACTATGTAGGGTAAAATTTGAATATAGCTGAGAAGCGAGTAAAGAATAAAAAGAGAATAAGTTCATATTTACGTGTATCTGGAGCCATGATGACTACAGAGCATCTCACATTTGGTGATACAGATGAATTAAACCCTAATTATGAACAGAAAATTGAACTCTCGATCATTTCGACTTCAGAACAACCCTTGTGAACCAATAAGTCATGGAACCACTGTATGGGTGCAAACCGTGAGAATATTAATAATTCGGCACTACTTGAGTGCATCATTGATTACAATCTCTCCATTAAAATATCCCAACCTATTATCCAAAGCGACATACACTACAATTACAATACACAGTTTGAGCAATTAAGGGTTAAAGGCCTTGCTCAAGGGCCCAACCGCAACAATAGCCTAGCAACCGTGAGTTATGAACCATCATCTTTCGGATTAATAGTCCTGTACCCTAACCTTTCATCTTACCTCATATCCTTTATCTCCATGACATCTTTAATTGTAGGCATTACATTCAGTTTGACTTCATTTTGTAATTAATTCCTTATTGCTATGCTAAAAAAGTGACTTTTTTTTAAATGAGCACAAATACGTGATAAAAATAATATAATTTATTACTGTGGAGTGTGATTAGTGTTATTCATCAGACACTGATGTTATGTATTAGTAAATATAGCCCGATTTCAAGATATTTGGAAATCATTTACTCTGTCTAAGAAGCATGTAAGAGAGGTTTCGACTTGGAAGGACGAATTTGGGTCCTAAATAGCATGCGGGGCTTCTCCAAACTTTAAAAAAACTGTTATTTCTGGACTTAACTGGACTTATATGTAAAAGTATAACCTAAAGAAAAATCCGAAGCTTTGCCAGTTTTGGCAAAACCAATCAAAATGGAACAATCTGCAGTCCTCATTGTACCAAATGACACAGTTTACTAGTGAACCGTTCATACATAATTGAAAACATTCTAAGCAATTTTCTATTAGCTACCAAATGTTTTCTCAGTTCCTTCTGTGCATCCAAATCACAGACCATAAATCAAAATCAATCTAGCCAAATATATCAAGTAGTCTGTGGAAGTACTTCTAATTGTAAAATGCATTTAATTGTTCTATACTTGAAGGTCAAACGCCACTTAGTGAGCCATTACAAAGATGATGTGTTATATCCTGCACTTTATATCCTGTATTATGACCAGTATATGGCCAGTAATTTAGAGTAGATAGGGAGGGTCAATGTCAAAATAATCAACTCAGTTGACTCAGACGAGTTTAAAAAAGGGCATCTAAATATCTAATTATGAATTAAAATATTATTAGATTTTAGTGTATATACACATACATAGCATATCCACATATGATTACAAAAAGGACCTTTCTAGTTTTGATGTGCTACTCACCGTGCCACCTGCTCCACCTGCTTGGTATAACTACTTTATTTATTTGTTTATTTATTTGGAGACGTGAAATCATTTGCATATAAAAATGATAAATCAGTGCACATTGGGTGTGACCCCAGTGCCAACCAATGTTATTAAATGTTTATTAAATACATGATAGAATAAGTATTTGCTGTTTTTATGATTCATATATGATGCTACTACTTGCAAAATACACAATGTTTAATGAGATAAATAAAAATAAATCAGTTAATAAATGGCACAATGACATTTTACAAAACGGTATGCAGGTATGAGTGCATTATTCCTCAAATCTTGTTATTATTTATATAAAAGCATTTATACTTAATTCCCTGGTCTTTTAGAAAGCCCCGAGCTTAGAATATATAAGCTTAGAAAAGAGTATACAATATAATACTACTAAAGTTCAAAATAATAGGATTTAGAAGTGTTTACACTACAGATCTTTATTACATGAATCAATTCTTATATGAATCATTACCCCTCGGATTAGCTTGTTTGTTCCTATGTTCTTAATTATTATTGTATTTATAATGTATGGCTCATTGACAAGCTTATTCTTATCTGACCCAGATCAAAACAGAATCCATCCACACAAACTAGAACACTGCAGAAAACAGATACAACAGAGATCTAGAACAAAGGAAAAGGAACATTTAGTTTCCCTGGAGTAATTTACCCTACAACACCAGCACCAAACTATAACATGATGTGAGTGAATCATGACTTCCGAGTAAAACAGGAAAAACAACAAATAAAGAAGTAAGTGAATGAATGTGGAATTGTTGTTGTATAGAATTTCCTCCACATAGAAGTGGGTGATATTGCAAACACGCACACACGACAAGTTCAATATCTCCAAATAAATTGACTGCATGTCATTGGACTGTCGATGGAATCCTAAGTACTCGAAGAAAGCCCACACAGACATGGGGTGATCCACATCAGTCATTCAGAAAAGTTTTTCTCTTCCCTATTTATCTTAAGCTTGTGTCTGGCCCTAATATGCACTGGTTTGTGCAACATAGTTGTTACCTTTTTTAAACCAATTTACAAATATTCGAGTGAGAAATAAACTCTTGAGTCTGATTCAGATAAAGAATCGAGTTTCCAAAAGATTCATTTTTAGTGTACTAATTAAAGTACTAATTAAAAAAAATAATGCTAAATCAAATCAATTAATTTTCGTAATAAAGCAAAAGTGAGTCGAAATTGTTGGAACTGTAGTTCGGCATTGTGTTGTCTGACTTTTATTTGTTGGTCAATATTAAAGCGCAAACTTCAAATTTTATTTGTCATTACACATATACAGATGTACAGCACAATGAAATGTTTCTCTTCACATATCCCAACTTGTCTGGAAGTTGGGGGTCAGAGCACTATTACAGGGTCGGCCAACGTACGGCGCCCCTGGAGCAGACAGGTTTAAGGGTCTTTCTCAAGGACCCAGCAGTGGCTGTGTAGCAGAGCCTGGATTCGAACCCCCAACCTTTGGGTTCACAGCCCAACGCTCTACCCACTAGGCTTTTTCTTTCTTCAGCTTTCAGTTTTACTTGTATACTGATAAATTGATTTTTATTTAAACCATTTCATATTCGCACAAGACACTCGGACACTCACCCTTTAGTACCATTTATAAAAAAAAACAGTCAGAGATAACACAAAAATTTGTGTTTACCTTTTGGTCCTGATTCGATTTATACTATAAGTGTATCATTATAATACAAAGCTAAAAAATCTGGGAGTGACTGAAATAGGTCCTGGTAGGTTGTAATAGGGGTCTAGGGTAGCACTTGGATGTTTTGTTATGCTCTCCTAATCCAAATAGTGGACATTTCTCTAGCACAGAATTGGCGTCTTGAGTCTGCATCACGCTACTCTTCTTGTATATACTAGATTATTAGTAAATATTTTAAACTAGTGGCTGAATGTGGTCACTTTTCAGATCATAAAATTGTACCGATATTTTCCACATGGCAAGACGATTTTGACAGTGATTTTTGAAATTCCAGGTCCTGTGAAATAAGGGCGTTTACATACTTTTGGCCATATAGCGTTCAATTTCTTGCCTATTCATTATCAAGAATGGCCTGAGGGTGTCTGCCAACATTCCGCATCAGTTATTCTGAGCTCATGTTCTGAATGCAAAATGATACAGGAACCTTTTCAGACAAGTATTAGGACGACAATCCGAAAATAGATGCTATTTTTATAGCAGCACTTTGTACATCGTGTTGCGTTAAAGTGTTCGTTCTCTTACCGTTCATTTCTTGATGGCTGATAATGTGCCGCACAATCACATTTCTGTGTATTTAGAATGGGTTTTCTTTTGTATAATGTCAAACACTTGACCTACAGTCATTTGGGACTAATTGAGGCTAATTATGTATGCATATGGCTGCAGGTGAGGAGCGGTTAAAGCTCGGTCCTCTTCAATCGAAATGGGGTCAGCATGGGTGCAGAGGAAGCGTGATGCAATTGGACAATTGGACACGCCACATCTGAGCTAGAGAAATATCCACCGTTTGGATTGGGAGAGCTACCCTGGTTCTTTAATCCCATTATAACCTACCAGGACCTATTTGAGTCACTCCCAGTCTGTCTACATGCCATCCACAAAATATATGTTTTGTTCAACTTATGTTTTGGTTCTCAATTGAAACAAGAGTACGGATTAAGCAAAACTTTTTGATCAACCATTAAACAGCAGTATGTGCCTGTTTGATTGATTACTCAATTTAAACAAACCCAGAAAGAGGATTTATGGCTCTCTGTCTGAGAGAAACTCACTGTTCAGCATGTATCATAAAAAGACTAAAACAAAACCAGTAAAATAATTAGCACCGTTTCTGATACTGGTATGAGCATAGCAGGTGCAGCTATGATGTTGGGGCAGAACAGAGATGCAATTAAAAATGTAAGCAAACACATGCTTGTGAGTTTTAAAATCTCAACAACATCCCTGCAAATTCGACCAGGTTATTTTCATTACAGTTATAAGTAGGGGAACTCTATAGGCATGGCACAATCTAAAAACATGTATTTTGCCTCGCATGTCCTACAGTCCAGACGTGTGTAAAGCTTTTGTTGGTCGTCAAATGTACACACTGATTGGTAGTATTGAGTGATGACTTGGTAGTTCTTTAAAAACACCATTAGCTTATTGATCGCGTCCCAAATCGGCCCGATCAAGGCAGTGGCTGTTAGGAATCTGTAGGATGTTGGTTTTAGGGACTTCAAGTGCCACGCCCACACACCAGCAGAAGGACTCAAGAAAGTAGAAATAAATTGAACTTTTTATAACTAAAACAGAACACATAACAAATAACCAAACAGAACTAACGAAAAGGTCTAAGAACAAAAACAATGAACCAGCACAAACACAGGGGAAACACAAGCTTAAATATAAAATGTAATTAGTCCTTAACAGGCTGCAGATGTGCACCCTCATCAAGGTGGGATGAGTACGTAGGGAAGGGGGTGTGGTTAGAGGCACCCAGACTGGGTGTGAGGAACACCATTCCTCACAGTACCCCACCCCTAAAAATCCCCCCCCCCACTGAGGGGGCTTGCCACGACTGGACAGGAGGGCGGACGTCGGCCACGTGGTACAGAAGGACGGACGTCTGCATCGAGGGGTACAGGTGCGCTGGGATTCACATCCAGCAGGCGGGTAGACACGGGTGCTGGGATTCACATCCAGCAGGCGGGTAGACATGGGTGCGGTGATTCACATCCAGCAGGCAGGTGACCGCTGCAAGCGTGCAGACCGACACTAGCCACCCAATGTCACAGAGCCGGATAGGACTTCCAGGAAATAATGAGTCACACCGATGAGAGAGAAATCACGTTCAGATTAGTAGGCGGGACTACGGGAGCGAGTTATCGCGGGAGGATGAGGAACGGGGCTACGGGAACGAGATCTCGCGGGATTATCGCTAACAGGACTTCGGGAACGAGATCTCGTGGGAGGATTGTGAACGGGATTTTTAACAATACAACCTGTGTTTCAGGAATAGTTCTCCATTTAGGTGTCTCCTTTTGTCCCTAAAAAAGCCAATAGTGTCTGAGATCCAATATAAATAATATTGGTAATAGTAAAGTACATATTTGGTATAGAAGCTTCATTACTAATCTCACCACGTCTTTGTTATGGTTTGATGGAGCAGAATTCAGTGAAATGAAGGATCCTGAATAATGATAATAATAATGAATAATCAACGGCTCTTTAAAAGTAAAAAAAAAAGATCTTAAAAATTGCTTGCAGAAGATCATTTGCTTTTTACATATTTCTAATATTAAATTTATGTATATATTAGCATAAAAAGCCATGAAAAACAATCATTGGAAATGGGCAAACTTTAACGATTAATGAATAACTTACAGTTGCAGTGCAACAATTAGAATATACCAAGTTAATCATACAAAAAAAATTCAGATTTTGGCATTCAGATTTTATATAACATCAAATAAAACAATAAAATGATTAACTATGTGTCCGTTATCACAGTGACTGTCATCGATGTGAGGTTTTGTGGCCGCGCTGCTCCTCCGCTCTCTCTGTTTGAGTGGGTGTGTGTGTGTCACTCTCCGCCCCGCTCTCGCCACCCCACTGTCAGAGCAGCCTTGCTTCGCTCTGCTCTGTCTCTTACACTGGCCTCTCCAATGTCCTCAAGAACGAGTTGGTCACCCGCGACCCTCCAAGAATTCATCGATGCCACTGTACGTCTGGACAACCAGATGAGAGAACACTTGCGTGAGTTCAGGCTAAGTCCTCCCCTTCCTCGACCCGTTCCTCTCCCTGGCCAATTCTTGTGCAGGGCCCGCCCCCTACATCTGGCAAGGAAGCCATGCGGATAGATAGCAACCCTTTATCCACCAAGGAGCGCGTGCAGCACTACAGAGATCTGGTCTGTCTTTACTGTGGCATGACTGCCACAGCCGGCTAAAAGCGAGGGCTCTGCGCTAATAGTAGGGGCCGCGTCAATCCGATCAGAAGATTCTCCCGTAACCCGTCTGCAATTGTCAGTCGCCTTGTGTTTTTCCCACTTGTCTTTCACAACCCTCGCCCTCATTGACTCTGGCTCCAAGGATAACCTAATAGACAGCCCTCATCACTCACCGTACTCACCATTTCACCCTCGTCCTCTGAAAATCACCACAAGGAAATTTATTGTGCACTGATCCGTTCTCCTCGTGCCACGATCGTGCTGGGGTATCCCTGGCTTTTAAAGCACCCGGTCATTAGAATCCCTGGCCGCTGGGCTCATACAACCTTTCACATCCCCGCTCAAGGATAAGTCTCTTCGCTCATGCATCGATTACCGGGGGTTAAACGTCATCACGGTAAAGAATAAATTTCCATTGCCACTTACCGGTTCGATGCTTTAATGCCTCCAGGGTGCCACGTTCTTTTCAGAGCTGGACCTCCGGAACGCCCACCACCTAATCCGGATCCGGGAGGGCGATGAATGGAAGACCGCGTTCAAGACCCCACGCAGCCACTTCGAATACATAGTGGTCCCGTTCGGGCTCGTACCCGGGGGTTTTCAGGCGTTCATGAACAATGTCCTCCGTGATCTCCTGGGCAACTGCGTGTTTTCATACCTCGACGACATCCTAGTTTTCTTCCGCACCCTTCCTGAACACAGGAAACACGTCTGGCTTGTCCTACAGCACCTTATCCTGTACTGTCTTTTTGTCATAGCAGAGAAATGCATGTTTCACCAAGAAACCGTTCCCTTCCTGGGCTTTATTATATTCCCCAACCAGCTCCAAGCCGACTCGGAGAAGATCAAGCAGGTAGAAACATGGCCCTCACCGACAAGCCGATGGGAACTCCAGCACTTTTGGGGCTTTGCTAATTTTTATATGTGCTTTATCCATGGTTTTAGTCTGGTGGTGGCACCTTACCTCAACCAAGGTGCGCTTTTCCTGGTCGCCGGAAGCAGAATGCACCTTCCCCCACCTAAAATCTCTCTTCACCTCAGCTCCAATTCTTATTTAGCCCGACCCACAGAAGCAATTTATAGTTGAGGTGGGCGCCTCTGCTACCGGCGTCGGAGGAGTACTCTCCCAACGGAGTGACACGGATTCCCAAATTCATCCCTGCACGTTCTTTTTTGGTGACTGACCCCATCAGAGCATAATTATGGCATCAGAGATCGGGAACTACTAGCCTTCAAGCTCGCACTCAAGGAATGCTGACACTGGCTGGAAGGCTCAGTCATCCCTTTCTTTGTCTGGACTAACCATAAGAACCTCGAGTACATCCAGTCAGCGAAACGCCTCAACCCTCGACAAGCTCGATGGACTCTGTTCTTCAGCAGGTTCAACTTTGTCCTCACGTACTGACCAGGGTGAACACAAAACCGGATCTCTCCGTATTCATGAACCTGATGAAACCAGTCCTAAACTTATCACAATCCTGGCACCCGAATGCATGGTTGCCTCCCTGACTTGGCATGTCGAAGAGTGTGTGTGCAAAGCGGGATTATTTATATTAATGGAATCTAGCTGATGCTTTTATCAAAATTGTAGTGAATCATAATAGTGCAAGCATTTATGCATGTATGGCCTTTCACAGTGCCATACTACCACTGATATATTGCTGGAAAAACACAAAATGTAAAATTTTTATCTAGGATAATGCCAATAATTGTATACAAATTTAAGCAGAAAGGTTTTGTTATTTTATTGGGATTTTAACATCATGTTGAGTTTCTAATGTCAATAAAGTCACATACGAATTTTCATTTCATATATGCCACTTTCTTGACTTTGGTCTGTGGAAAGAAATCCAATAGACAGAAAGGACCTAGTCTGCTCTTTTTGGGAATTGAATGAAAGGGAATTTTCTTTATTGCTGTAAGGCAACAATGCTACCCAGCAAGCCATAGTGCTTCCACATGAAAAAAAATTACATCGTATGTAGGAATTGAAGTAAGTGCAAGACATTCAGTTGCTTTTAATGTACTATGCAACATGAAGCAATACTATTAACTGTTGAGTCGCTGTCGAGCTCCTGATTAATTTTACATAGCAATTTGAATTAAATCTTTTTGTGTACTATTTTAGAATTTTCTAATACTTTACTAATAGCAAAGAAATATATGTTTAAGTTATTTATTTATTATTTCACATACCTACTAATTATTATTTACACATCTTGACTCCAGTATAGAAGTACAAAGTATATAAAACTTATTTTTGCTTATTATTGCTTCTTTTGCTTTAAGGGATAGTGTAGATTAGTATGTAGAGTTTTGTGGTATGAACTGGAAGATTCGGGGTTAAAATTGAGGTTTTGTTAGACATCCACTGTTGTGCAAGACCTTTAACCCTATCTGCTCCAGTCTGTTCCAGATCACCAAACAAATGTAAATATTTGGCAAATATAACGCAAGTTAACACAAACTGCATTTCAGAAAGGGAGGTTGTTATTATTAAGGGACAAAAGAAAAAAGGCCCTTTATAAAAAATTAAATAACTTAATAAAAAAAATGTAACCACCCTCCATTAAAACATAAATTAACTGTGTTTTATTCCATTTTTTGAAAGCTGAGTTCATTTTTTCTATCCATATCCAGGCCTGATAAATGCCACAACAGTTCTTAAATTGGTCAGTCAAAGCAAAGTAGACCAAAAGATCATCAAAAGCTATATATCATAATGTGATCCAGAAAGAATTCAAGAACATGAGAAACAAAGGTATTGACATCAGTTTGGAAAGTCTTATAAAGCCATTTCTGAAGCTTTGCGACTCCAGTAACTGGTTTTCCATCCACCAGTTTTTTTTGTGAATTTAGAAAATCTTTAATTAAAAACACAAAGGAAGGAAACTCCAAATGTGCAACAAACCCAAATATGTTTTCACATTTAAAAGAGTATTACATCACCCAAATGCAAAAAAGTGGATGGAAAAGGGTTTTGCAAATAATTTACGACATCTCAACTTCTCAACATCCATTTATACTCGTGTTTCTACCAGACTGTCCAATCATTTTGTTCATATTTCGGATTGGGGTACAGCACAAGACCAGTAAATCCACCTGAAAATGGCTTATCATACATAACTCAGTGAGCACAGCTCCTCATGCTTGTGCGTTTGGGTTAGTGGTGGTGATTCTGATTCTGTTTAAGTAATCTGAGTTAGTCAGTAAAACAAATCAGTTCAGTAAAACAAAGTTTTTGTGCTGTACTGTAGTGATTGGAATTGCGATGTTTTTCAAACTTTTCCTCCTATTTTATAAATGTGTATTTGATAATGCATAAGGCGGTTCCATTACACTATGTAACACAAGTTTTGTTTCCAGCTTTTTAATATTATATTCCAATTGTCTAAAACAAATTAAAAATAGCTTATATTCATCATAAACTTTGCTTTTGTGACCATGGCAATAAAAATTATGACGATTTTCCATCTTCTCATTTATACAGTCAAACTAAGAACACTATGGGCATTGAAAATTTACACAGATTACCAAAAACTGTTCAGAAGTGTGTGGTTTTCCGAGATTTACGACTATACTGCAAATCAGATTCACAAATCAATCCCCAAATATAGTCGCCCATTATGTTCTCGTTATATTGTCCTTGGTAACGGCGTTCAAAGTTCATAATGTCCTGGTGGAAGCGCTCGCCTTGCTCCTCTGAATAAGCTCCCATGTTCTCTTTGAACTTATCAAGATGAGCATCAAGGATATGGATTTTGAGTGACATCCTGCAGCCCATTGCAGCATAGTTCTTTATCAGAGTTTAGACCAGTTGTACATAGTTTTCATCTTTATGATTGCCTAGGAAGCCACGAGCCACTGCGACAAAACTGTTCCAAGCTGCTCTCTCCTTCCTATTCAGCTTCTTGGGAAAATCACTGTACTCTATGATCATCCTGATTTGTGGTCCGACGAAGACACCAGCTTTGATCTTAGCTTCAGACATCTTAGGGGAAAGATCTGAGCAGAAATGAAATGAGGAGCCCCTGGTTTGTCTTGGTCACCAACAGGCATGCCATGTATGCTTTGTAGGCCTTACACATCTTAGCAGATGCTTCCACAAGGTACTTTTTCGCTCTTGTCTTTATAAAATGGCCACATACATAACAAAATGTGTCTGCTGGATGTATGCAACCTCTTGATGCCATCTAAATTGACTAAGTTGCTGTGAACTGTAAGAAAAAAGGATGTCTCTCCAAACTCGATTAAAAATAATCAATCTTTATTCCATGCAGTATCAAAGTACAAAAGTGTACTGAGGATTCAGCAGAGCAAGACTGGTCACCCGGTAGCAGAGTAAAACACAATATATACATTTGAAAGTAGTGGTCCTTCCTAAGATCCTCCTGTAATGGGTGTGGGGTGAAGTGTGAATTCTGTCGTTATCAGAATCTAAATAGAGAATTAATTCACACCTGTCTGTCTAGGTCTTTGTCTGTGATGGCTGTTACCCACTTACTATGCAATCCCAATCAATTAGATGATCTCAGCTACTTACAATTCTGTACAGTCCCAGAAAGTTCTTGATCATTCTGGAAAGTTCTAGAAACTTCTTGATAGTTCTCACAATTCCAGAAGCTTCTTAAGTATCTTAAAATATGGCAAATATTCTTAAAATAGATCAATTTCAAAATCATTTTACTGACCACAAAAGCAAAGTTTGTAAGGAATAATAACTTTTTTCTATTCATTTATGGTACAAACAATCAGGAAAACACACTTAACAACTGGGAAAAAAATGTTTACATGGTGATTATCTACAAATGACAAATACATGGAACAGTGTTAAACTCTCTCATGAATGGCCGTCCGACCAAAATTACTCCAAGAGCACAGCGACATCTTATCCACAAGGTCACAAAAAAACTTACAACCTTCTTTATCTGAAGGTGATTTTATGCAAAGAACAACATGGACGTATTTTGTATAGCCCATATGCCCATCTGTAACCACTTTTTAAAGTATACATTGCAGAGAAAGGCTAGTAGTATGGTATTTGTAGTGAATTAAATCTCTCTCTCTATTCGTTTATTGTCCATGCCCTTCTTGACAATAATCACTAGTAAGTGGTGGGAACTTGTGAGACTACTGGACAATTTCACATTTCCGATTAACCTAGTGCAATGTTTTTGGACTGTGGGAGGAAACCGGAGTACCCGGAGGAAACCCACGCTGACACGGGGAGAACATGCAAACTCCG
>JAOTRQ010060916.1:0-13592 GCA_028565875.1 Hoplisoma paleatum
TCCTCTGGTCATTCCGTGTCTCCGTTCTTACCGAGGGCGCCCCCGGCACCGCCCGCCTCATACCAAAGTTCTGGAAGTGACGCCTTGCGCCATCTAGTGACAATTGTGGTAACCTTTGAGCCCAGTATCCACCACACCAGTCCAAAGAGAATAAAATACTAGATCATGTTTTATTCTCTCAATTATTTTATTTTAATTCTGAATCCCTCTCAAAATTAAGAGTGCGGCTTAGATTCGGGTGCGGCTTATACTCGGTACGTGTAGTGTGCCTATTAGTCATGAAACATTTAAATGTCTAATTAGTAGAAATATGACAAAATCTGAAACCATTTTCTCTGTACAAACTTCTTCATCTTGAAACTAAATCTTAATTATGATTATTGATTTCTCTGCTCCTTTACATTACACGGTGGCTTAGTGGTTAGCACCACTGGGTCATCACAATCTGGTGCTTTCCGTGTGGAGTTTGTATGTTCTCCCAGTGTCTGCGTCGGTTACCTCCCACAGTCGAACGGCATGCAGTCAGGTTCATTAGACGAACCGAACTCGTCCTGTGTGTGTTTGTACTTTGCGACGGACTGGTGACCTGTTCAGGTGTTTAGTGTAATCACCCTGTGTGTGTTTCGCCATGACTCTAAGTAGGATTAAGCGCTGGTTCAACTAGATAATGGAACTAGACAACCGGTCATTAAAAGAGTAACGAGTAAATCATAGTATGAAGTAAAACCTTTAGACTTTATTTAGATGAATGAGAAACTGTTGTGGGTTTTAGGCTTGTACTCTGGCCAGACGCAATGCTGAGGTCTTTCTCAAGTACATCCATCGCAACAATGTCAGCACGCCGTCAACCTCGGGCAACACACGGGGCTCGGAACAGCAGGTCAAAGGTCAGTCCACACGATCCAGCTTGCAGAACACTTGTCAACAGGCTGTTCTTATGATGATTTTTTTATTATGCTGGTTGTTGTTGTCTGCACTGAAATAAACAGACGCTCTCTCAGTAAGCATGATATTTCAAAGATGCATCCATATATGTTAGTTTGGATTTTGAATTCTACAATAGCAGCATGATAGGTTATTTATTTATTGGTTTATTAAGCATTTTAACGTCATATTTTAAACCCCAGGTCATATCCATGACTTATCATTCATCATACAAGTCTACCATCGTGGACGATTTGGTCCCCTCAAACTGCCTGAGTAGAAGTCCCTAATGCCTTGTTTTCTACTTTAGCCATCCTGAACGAACTCCTGCAAAGAGAGAACCGGGTCTTACACTTCTGGACCATGAAGAAACGCCGGTTGGATCAGTGCCAGCAGTACGTGGTGTTTGAGCGAAGTGCCAAACAGGTGAGCTAGATTAAAGCACGGAGCAGTAAATCATTGCACTAAAAAACCTCACACATTTGCAGCAACGCCAGCATACACGGACACACACCGGAACTGAAGAGGTCTCACATCTGCAGTGTGTTTAACGGATCGTACGTTTACATTTTCAACAATTAGCAGACACTTTTATATTTATCCAATGCATCAATTAAGATGGAACACCATTTAAGAACAATTGAGGTTTGGTGGCACTTGGCCTATTAATTCAGGGTCTGCAACCTTGTTGCAGACGCTATTGAAGGCTGGGCAACACTCATGTACGCACGCGTGCACACACATTTGCCCAGTTTAATGTTAAAGTCAACCCCGATAATAAAATATAAAAATTAAATCAAATGAAAATGTACTTTCAAACCCAAAAGATTGATGTTACGAAGATGCAACCTGATAAATACAACTTTATAAAGGTAATGGACCAACATGAACACCCCCCCTCCCTCCAGATCATTTAATATCGGCATCAGTCTGATATGTATGACGGCGTATTAAAGCGCGTTAAATAAAATATTTTATTCTGAGCTCGATGTCATAACTGGCCACTAGTAAAATGATCACTAAATTATTTACTATTAAACTCGTGACCTATACAGTTGTCCTATTTCAGTTCTGCCTCGTGCATTCTACAAATCTCCAGGTGCAGAATCTGAATTGTTACGCACTATACATGTCTCTCTCTCTCTATCTATTCGTTTATCGTCCGTTTTCCCAGTTCCTGAGGTAGGGTATTAATGCTTGGAGCAGAGTTTTCCGTCCGGATGTCCTTCCTGACGACAACCACCAGTAAGTGGTGGGAAATTGTGAGACTGCTGGACAATATCACATTTCCAATCAACCTAGTGCATGTTTTTGGACTGTGTGAGGAAACCGGAGTACCCGGAGGAAACCCACGCTGACACGGGGAGAACATGCAAACTCCGCACAGAAAGTCCCCAGCCCGACCCGGGGATCGAACCCGGGACTTCTTACTGTGAAGCGACAGTGCTGTAACCACTCAGTCACCGTGCCGCCCTTTCCCATAATTAGATTTGGTATAAAATGATAATAATAACTTCTCTCTTCTTTACAGTTACTTTTTTAGTTACTACAGTAACTACTTTACAGTTTTGAAATTCTGTCTATGTATTCAGTTCTCAAAAACTGGACCTATGTATAGTAGCCTGCTGTTTTGTACATCTGTCCAGATTTGCAACCCAGTCTGTCCGATCTCTGTATGAGCTCGACCACAGCTGTTTTCCTTTTATTCCAGCCGTCATGCCCCAGAACTTTGGAAAAATATCTCCCCAGAGTTGAGTAACACAATCTGGATGTGATGCTTTTGACTGTAAAGCATCAACTTGCTGACTGTGTCAAATTCTTTGTTAGGAATTTGCTGTATATCACACAGCATCGTTCAGCACAGCTGTGGAGAAGTTAGAAGTATTTTACTCGTGTTGGTCTCTTTGCTGGAACTTCGTTCACTATCTGTTAATGTTCATCTCCAGCTGTGATGACCATGTTGTGAGTTTGGAGGGTCATTGAGCACAGCCGGGAAGGTGGGACTCAGCAGGAATGGCATTTTTTTAATTAAAATTATTGTTAGTGATTTGTTAAACTAAGATTATTAATAAATATGTTTTTTAGACACGTGATATAAATGATACAGGGTTACACACTTAACAAGGGTACATCTGCTTTATGACAAATATACACAATATACAATAATATATATCAGTTTTTACCCAGCATTCTTTAACAACTAATAAGCCAGAGGTTTTTTTATATATTACACAACAGGGGTTGCCAGAGAATTATAATTTAGTAATAATAATCTTAATGATCCATCCGTCCTTGTTTATCTGAATACATCATCGTCAATAAGATGCACTGTTTTATGCAAATGATGTAAATATCTGTTTTTCTGTTTGTTGTTAGACATGGTTGAGAAGATATGGTTACCTGTCCCAGGCCAGCAGGCAGATGTCCACCATGCAGTCAGCACAGATGATGTCCACAGCCATCAAAACCATGCAACGCTTCTACGGTCTAGAGGTCACTGGACAGATGGACCCCGTCACCCTGAAGTAAGTAAACCTAGTGAACTGAATATACCGTAGGAGGAAGCAATGAGGACTAAAGCATACAGAGTTAGCATCTCGCTGGAAACTTCTAGTAACAGCTACACAAAACCTGGAACACCATCAAACCTTTCTGCTAACCAGCTGCACAACATAAAAAACACATCGCCAGAAGGTCCTTTCTGTGTAGTTTGTATGTTTTCTTTCGCATACGATTCTTTACTGAACTCCGGTTTCCTCCAACATTCCAAAAACATTCAGCCAGGTTAATTAGAGATATTGAAATGTCCTGCAAACACCTAGACACTACCATGTATCCACTGCATCGTAGGGAAATAACATTCTTAGCCCTCTCAATCCTTCCATCCTCCTCAGGGGATGGATTTTATACAGCGAACATGTTAGAATTAGACTAGAAGTTTGATCGTTCTGTAAATCTGATGGTAACTGGATATATAAAGTATAAATACTGTTGTATCCTCTCATAATTCTTTTGTGTTTCTTTTCAGAGCCATGAGGCGTCCTCGCTGTGGTGTATCTGATCTATCTGAGGTCACCGGTGACGAACACACCAGACAGAAAAGATACGCTCTGCGTTCCCTGACAGGCCGCAAGTGGAACAAAGTCAGACTGACTTACAGGTTAGACAGAAGGGAACGTTTGGCGTCTCTAATGGGGGCACCGAGCCTTTTGTTCCTTTGATAAGTCACGTGTGTTTGCTGCATAATATTTACACCTACAACTCTGGATTTGTTCATGTCCGTGTGTCTGTGTTGATGCGAGGCAGATGTGCGTCTGGCTCCGGCAGCAGCAGCTTAATGGGAGGTGACAAATGATGTTGCGTAAAGTTTACCCGCATGAAGTGGGATTGTATCATGTGTAACGGGAACAGCTGGACTGCTTATTAAAAGCCGTTGCAGTTGGATCCATCTCCCGAAAATAATGTTTACAGAAGCGCACAGACTGAAAGTTTGTTTTGACTGGAAGAAAGCACGTTCACTGGTCATTTATTCACATGTCCGGCAGAATTGATTCAATTTTCTGCTCATCCCAGCTTGTTTGCAAGCTCGGGTCAGAACACGGGGCCAAACCTTGAGCAGACGGGGTCACTGTGACATATCAGAGCCTTGATTTGAACCAACAATATTCCAACTTGTAGCCCAAAGCTTTACTCACTGGGCTGTACAAAGATCCCACAACTATTAACTATGTCACTTCTATCCAAAGCGGATTAAAATTAAGAACGAACTTGTTGTTTTTAAAACTACTGTATGGTAAAGGCTTTGCTCAGGGGTCCAATCGTGGCAAGTTGGCCATCGTGAGGCTTGAGCTACTGCTGGCCCTATTGATTTCAATTCAAGGCTAATTGTTCACCAGCAGTTAGAGATGTAACGATTTACAGAGTATCAAGGTTTCCTCCCACTTGTCTCTGTACCCTGCAACAGACTGTTGACCCGTTCAGGCATCTAGTGTATTCGCCCAGTGCGTGTCCCACGGTGACCATAAATAGGATCAAGCGATGGTGAAACTAGATCGTATATCGCTTCGCATCGTGGGTAGAGTTTTATCGTTACGTCCTTACCTGTAACACATGGAACTTGGACTGGACCTTGCCAGTGGTCCGCTGGGCGCCATCTAGCGAGCATAGTTGGCAGTGCCTTTAACCGGATTCATGTTAAAGACCTGGAATTGTTGTAGTTTTTCATTTTGAACTGTAACTTTGACTCCTTAGATGAAAACGTAATATTTAAAATTTCTCTCAGCATTCAGAACCACTCGCCCCGTGTCGGCCAGGAGCTGTCATACGAGGCCATCCGGAGAGCATTTAAGGTTTGGGAGAAGGTGACACCCCTGAGATTCGACGAGGTCCCTTACCATGAAATAAAGAACGGCAGTACGTGGCCTGATATTATCCTTCTGTTCGCCTCGGGGTACCATGGAGACATGACGCTGTTCGATGGCGAGGGAGGAGCGGTGGCTCATGCTTTTTACCCCGGTCCCGGTATAGGAGGAGACACACACTTCGATATGGATGAACCCTGGACCCTAAACCAGCAAGAAGGAGCAGGTACTGCTAGATCTGATTTCGGAATTATGCAAATGAAGTCTATTATTATTAGTTGGTTCTGTATATGTATATATTTAAATGTACTGTGTCACTGTGTGTCCAGGTATTGATCTTTTTTTAGTAGCGGTTCATGAACTGGGCCATGCACTGGGTCTAGATCACTCCAACGACACGCTAGCAGTTATGGCTCCAGTCTACCGGTGGATGGATACGGAGAACTTCTCTCTGGGCAAGGATGACATCACAGCCATTCAGCAGCTCTATGGTGGGCACTTTCATGTTGTCTTTTTTGCTTAACTGGTCATATGATGAGTGTTCGTGTGTCACAAAGCTTTTTTCCTCGATTGTCTTCTCTCTGACATCAAACCATCTGTGTGCTGTACAGGAAACGGCATCACTAGCGCAGGCAATGCTGGACTAAGGGGCTCGCTTTTGGATTAATATACGCAGTATTCGAATAATCAGCATAATGTTTGGTTAGAATCTAATCGTTTGTTCATCTCTAGACTTCAGGGTGGCAGCGCTGTTGCAGTCGTTTCATCCGTGTGACAGAAGTTCATAAAAATCTTCGATTTGTTTTTGATACTTAGAGGTCCAGAACTCTAGCTTAGAACTTTAGCTGCTCAAAGCAGACAGCATCCGAAATGACGGCTCAGAAAAACCAATGCGGGTCGCTTTTTGTCAGATCTGTTTTTATTCTTTCTAGTTTTCCCCTCTTTATTAATAAAAACATTATTTCGTTATCATGATTACTATTATTATGATGATTTTTGGTGCCCCCGACGCCACTCTTCCTCCCCCATCAGGCGTACGATGTCCTGTGTGTAATGGCAGCGGCAGTGACATAAAACATATCAGGTTAATCATCCTAGCCATTAGGATTCATAAACCAATGCCAACTTAAGCTTGGATAAGTTAAGATGGTTGTGTCAGGAAGGGCATCCGGTGTAAAAAGGCATGAGCGTATGATCAGGCTCACAACTGAAAAACTGGGAATAGATATAATACATTTCATTTCTCAAACCCACATCTGTAGAGAACATGATTCCCGGGACTTCCCATGTCTAGGTGGGTGTAATCCGGTTTCCTCCTACAGTCCAATAACATGCGGGTCAGGCAAACTGGTGATTGAAATTGTCCGTAACTGTTTTCGATCTGACCTGCGTAATGAATGATCGTTTCCTGTCATGAGTGTTACCTAGAAAGTTGCCTGGTGTGTATTTATTACACAATATTTGTAATGCGTGCAGGATTTCCTGAGGTCGAGACCACCGACCGTCCTCCTACCACTACAAAACTGTCCACTACAACTGAGCCCCAGACCACATCCACCACTGTCTCGGGAATAACCACTACAACCAAGAAGAGGGCCCCCAGACCACCGGAGAGAGCCACCAGATCTCCGGAGAGAGCCACCAGACCTCCGGAGAGAGCCACCAGACCTCCGGAGAGAGCCACCAGACCTCCGGAGAGAGCCACCAGACCTCCGGAGAGAGCAACCCAAGCCTGGGTTCCTCCGGTCGCACCACAGCCCACCCGACGGTCAGACCAGGACCCTCCAGATATCTGTGATGGGGATTTTAACACCATTGCCTTGCTGAGGGGAGAGATGTTCGTTTTTAAGGTAATTCCGAAGTGAGGTTGGGGTCCTCACATCTATCCATCTATTTACCAACCTATCCACCAACCCATCACACCAACACACCCACTTACCGACTCATTTCTACTTCTCTCACTTTAACAACCTGGTGTGAATGCCAATAGGAAGAAAGTTCCAGACGTTTGGGGCTGAGTATCTAAAAGCTTGAACCTCCACAGTAGACCGACCGACCACATGAGTGGTTAATTGAAATGCAAAAATGACCCTGTGGTGCAGCCGTGAATTGTTTTGCAAGGGCAGTCGGGCGTCTACATACAGTCGCGTCTGAGACCCTGCAACGAACATCCTGCCTAAGCCGGAATCACTGCAAAAATGACCAGTAGATTGAATATCAAGCATTTTTTAAATCTTGTCTCTTGGTGCCAGTTTGGTGCCCGTCATATTGTCATGTGCGATGAGCGGCAACGTTTTTAATGCTTGTGGTGAGTCTCATTTTTTACCATGATTAAACTTCTCTGTCTCTCGTCATTTCTTTTTTCTAGGGCCGATGGTTTTGGAGGGTGCGGAGAAACCGGGTCCTTGATAATTACCCCATGCCCATTTCTTTCTTCTGGGTGGGACTGCCCGAAGACATCGACGCCGCCTACGAACGGCACGATGGAAAATTTGTCTTTTTTAAAGGTATGGATCTGCTCGCAATCCCGGATGATCACGCTTCAAGACGATTTAGCCAGTAAAAATGCAGGAATGTTGCAAACATTGTGCTTACTGCAAAACATCCGATGGTCCGTGCCATCGCTCGCGAGCCAAACTGCGTCAGTGCTAAAACGCTCGAAGTTTAGAAGAGAGGAAAGTGGGGTGGGGGGGAGTGGGGTTGTTGTTGGCAGAAGAACCAGATCGGGGTCTGTGTTGCATCAGCCTGCACATTAGAGATGAGAGTGAAAGGAAAGTGCTGTGTGTCGGGTCTCAGCTGCTGCACACTGTTCAAGCTTCGACAGTCTCGTTGCTCATTTGGGAGAAATCATGGAGAAATACTTGAATCGAAATTTCAGGCCACACAAAACCCACTTCTGTCTCCTCAAAGACATCCGGAGCTACAAAATAAAAAAAAACCTTTCTTTTCTCCGTTTCATCTCCGTCACTTCTCCAAGACCATTTGGCCTTTCGACTTAGTCTTTCAGTCTGGAGTCATTTATAATTATTAAAATCATCAGGCTGGGCGGCGCGGTGACGGTTAGGACGGCTCGGTGGTTTGCGCTGTCCCCTCACAACAAGAAGACCCGGGTTTTCGTTTGGGGGGGGGGACATTAGGGACACTAGCTTCAGTAGAGATCTGTTTGGTGGTAAACACTACAGCGCTCAGAATGACCAGAACTGTTTCTTTTCTTCTGTTTTCGTACCGGTCTGATTTATTGACAGTAGATGTAAATGAAAGTTCGGGAAAGGGGTTCGGGAGGGGATCGGATCCCTCTGGTGTGGTCAGGTACAAACTCATTTTCTGTCAAAAGGAACCACGGTAAACTGCATTCATTTCTAAACTTAGCTAGTTTGTTTCCTATTTATTATTCGCCCCTAAGTGTTGCAGTTTAGCACTTTCATCGCTCCGATATGTTCTTATTAAGTTATTAGAGCGTCTTCCTACATATAGAGGATCACACGATTCCTCGTGTTCTTCTGCTGGTCATGATGGGAGCCTGACCAGACAGCATGGGGCGCTGTTGCTCGGTCAATAAGAGGGAAAATAAAACAGACTTTGTAGAGGAATCTTTGTCCATTTGTAATCCTAACACATCTTTTTTTTTCTCACCTTGTAGGTAATAAGTACTGGCTCTTCAGAGAGGCCGATGTGCTCCCGGGGTATCCTCAGGATCTCTATCACTACGGTCACGGAATGCCTGATAAAATAGACACGGCTGTATGGTGGGAGCCAACTGGTTACACCTACTTCTTCAGAGGAGACAGGTAACTCCATAACGTGTGTTCATTTGTTTTTTTGCACAGGAATGTTTCTATACAGCGGAAACAAGTAACACATGAAAAGAAACTCGTGATTCTTTTGATGTTCATTTTCTTTTGCTGCTTCTATGAATTGTAATAAAAACAGATGACATTCCAGGATACAGTAATCCCTCTTCAGTCGCAGGGGTTGCGTTCCAGAACTAAATACCAGAAGTACCGCGTTCCAGAAGTAAAATCCATGTGCTGATACAATCAACTGATCCGAACATAATACTCATCATACTAAACACACACTTGTGTTAATCATATCTTTAAAACGCTTGTTTGCTTCTCTACTGCAGGTACTGGCGTTTCAGTGAAGAAAATCGAACCGTGGATAAAGACTACCCTCGACCTATCAGCGTGTGGGGTTCGATCCCCGGCTCTCTTAAAGGGGCCTTCCTCAGCGATGATGGAGGTGAGTACTCAAAACATTACAAAGCGTATTTCCAGGTCACGGATTTCATATTTATAATCGTTATAATCTCTCTGCATGAATGTTGCAGCACGTGTGTGTCTTTATCTCGTGGTATGATATAAATGCCTGTAATGACGACCTGATCGACAAAAGCTCGATGAAACGCGTTCATTATGCTGAAGCGTGCATAAATACATGCACAGTTACACAAATCCAGAGGTGCACGACCTTGCGCAGCAACCGCACACAGGGCCAACATGCGTGGGCGGAGCTTCTGCAATTGCGTCATTTTAGTTGAGTTGAACGCCCTTCGCACCGTGTCAAGTATAAATCTGGGTTTAGGGTCTCCGAGCAGCTGCCCAGGAGAGAACTCTTCATTAGTGTACTGGTGCAAACTGTACAACCGTTGAGAGGGAAAATCTGACTTCACTGCTGAAAAATGGTGGCAGTGATTCCCAAAAGCTCGGTTTCTGGGTCTGGATCGCTTCACGCTTCACTTCACACTGCTGGGCACTGTCAGGTTTGTTCAAGTCGCAGATACAGATGTACAGTTTAGTTTAAAAAGCAGATGTTGCAAGTCAACACTCTTGGGCTGCTGAGTAAAGCTGTTAATCCTCGATTTCTTTCTTTGTTTGAAGTCACTTTTGGATATAAAATGCCTCCGAAATGATAACGTAATCCATCACGGATAGGGATGTAACGATACACGTTACCCATGATGCAATATTTTTCACAATACTGAGTTCAAGATACGATTTTTCCCGATTGTTTTATTGCCACACTAGGTGGCTTTCCATGCACACTTTGCAACCGTTGGTTCATTTTTGTTCCGAGGCTCCTTCTACAGGCAGCACGTGTATATTTTTCATACATTTATATTTTTCATACATTTATATTTTTCATACATTTATATTTTTCATAATTTAGTAGATGACTTACAATAACAACAGAGCAATTCAGGGTTGAGTTGGCTACTTGGTGGTAGCGGGGCTCGAATCGGTGACCTTCTGAGACCTTTTTTGGTCTTAGTATCTTAACCACTAAGCCATCACTCCCCTGATATAATTCCATGTAGTAACATTTCTCCAAATATAATCTTATCAACTTCCGGCCTTTACACAATAGTATATAAGATGAATGCAACCTATTTGGGGTTTATATTTATTCTGTTCTTTTAATACAAATATTAAGTAGCTGTGTATTTTAACACACTCAGTATAAACATCGGGGACATTTCTCTATTGGGGGAGTGTCCCTAGCTAGTGTCCCTAGTGTTTGCTGTAAAGCGAGACCAGTCTGCAATTTGTTCTGGGCGCCGACTTGAACTTGCACGTGCAGTTTTTCCCCCTACAGACCACAACTGAGACAGACAGAACCATCACTCACCCCATAATTTAATCACCTATAACAGTATACAGTTTGAAACTGATTTATTAACCGAACGAAGTTGTCTAGTGTGTCTTTAAACGTCATTGAACGGAGTCGTTAAAGTTTGTAATTTCTTTCACTTAAATTTATATGTTAATTAATATGTTGCTGCTTATAACATAAGTTCATAACAATTTTGCTGTTTACTGCTCATACAGTTAAATGTTGGTCCATGTGTGTTCCTGCAGCGTACACCTACTTCTATAAAGGGGTCAAATACTGGCGCTTCGACAACAAGCGGATGAAGGTGGACCAGGGTTACCCGCGATCCGTCCTGAACGATTTTATGGGTTGCCGGGTTCACTTCGATCCCAGCGAGGATCCTGACGTGAAACCTGACCATCGGGAACCTGAGACGAAAGAGCGCGACGAAGACACCGGCAACTACACAGACGACGTCGATCTGGATACCGACGTCGATCTAGGCGACACCCAAGACGATAATGTGGAGGTGGTGTCGACGGACAAAGACCCCAGCGACCGCATGACGACCCTCGTCCTGGTGACGGTGCCTCTGGTCCTGGTGCTGTGCATTCTGGGAGCCATTTTTATCATCATCAAAACCCTGCAGAACAAAGAGACTCCAAAAGTGCTGGTTCACTGTAGACGATCGCTGCAGCAGTGGGTGTGATGGGTTCACACACACACATAAGGACGCTCACACACCCTCACGCTGGTCAGTGTATCTCAGCATCGTTTTCTCACTGAGGCGTTTTGTTTGTTTGTTTGTGTTGCTTTCACACAATTGTGGTGCTCTGCCCGGTTAAGACTGTTGTGAACAGAATTTGCACTTTCATGTCGTTTTTATAATGATTTCGATCGTTTGTTCTGTGGTCGCTTTATGTCGTGGTTCTTTTCTGTGTTTTTGTGCACATGAAGCAGATTCTCTGCTTCACTAATGAATCCAAACTCCACAACTGTGGGAAACACAAACCCTCTGGTCAGCGGTTTTCTCTTCGCTCTTGGTTAAAGGAATTATTTTCCCCTCAATTATACTAATCGCTCTACAATCCGTCACCATAATACAGGTTCTGAAACACAAGCAAGTCTGTTTATACCCCCAAATCCTCACACAAGATAATACAGTAATAAGTATACATATACCCCCCAATTGATGATACAGAAATAAAAGTCTATCAGGTGGACTATTGGAATTTTCAGCTACCATACCAACATGATGGTCTCTCTGGTTTAAAACTTGAAGTTGCCACCGCTCACTTGGACACTGGACATGCACAAACCAGCATATTGTAATACTGGTCTCAAGCCAGGATAAACAGGGTTGCATCACAATCCGCAATAACAACCCTCAACGGAATCAGAAAAAACACACACACACACACACACACACGCACATATTATGATGTCCATATAAGTATAGAGCCGTAAAACTAGAATCGTAAATGATATGATGGCATTTTAAAAACCAACACATGACAAGGTCATTCAGGGGCAACCCATACAGACTTAGGAAGAACATGCAAATTCTACAGAGAAACTACCCTGACCACCTTGGCAGAGAATCGAACCGCATTCGTATTGTGTGTTCGCAGTACCACCGACCGCTCCACCGTGTCACCTTGAACGTTATAAACTCGAAACGTTTGACATCGACGTAGTGAAATTAAGTGTAATTGGTTATGACAAAATTATGTGTGTGTTTTTCATCTCTTATGTGTATTCTTGAACTGGTTTAGACAGGATGTGGAAAACCTCGTAGGCACACACAACAGCATTTGGGAGGCTGTAATTCATCGAGCGCACTTGCACCACAGGAAAAAATGACAAATCACAGAACTGTTATTAATCCGATCATTTCAAACGTCCCGTTCTAGATTGTCCTGCCTTGGATTTGGGTCTTTGGTGTTCGAAGCAAATCTGCTACAACCCTGAGATGGAAGTAAACACGACCTGCATTATTAAATCTTGGATATCGATACTAATTCATTTTTAACACATTATTTCTTAGTGCAGAGAAACATTGATCCGGTCGTCTGTAGCATTAATCGGTGCAATCGATGCAGGTCTGACGAACGTTTTAGTCTTCCGGAAAGCAGACATACTAAGTATGTAAGGAAAGATGGGGTTAAAGCATTGAATAAATGTCACTGGACATACTTTCAGACATTTACTGTCTGTGCAGATGGGCCAGAGTCTGACTTGGATTACACAGATGTTGCTGATTTTATCATTTCGAGGGTGAGAGAGAAAGAGAGAGAGTTGGGATGGGGGAAGGGGGCTCCTTAGCAAGCCAGCATTTCCTTCCACTAATTCTGAGTTCCATTAAGTTTGCCAAAAATGAGGGGAAAGGGGGCGGGAGAGCTGGAGCTATTGTCACTGACCTACATTATACAGATGATCCAGTATTGTTTCTTGTTTATCTTTTAGGTTTCAGGTTCTGGATCTTCTGTTCCAGAGGATTGTACGTTTAGTGATACGACTCCACGACGCATTATAGGTCGTTTTGAGAACATCCCAGAGCTAATAACTGACGTCAAAGGACTTTTAAGTACCACATTACAGCAAAGGAAAAGAAATCCTAACCTTATTATATATTAACTGGGCGGCACGGTGGCTGAGTGGTTACAGCACTGTCGCCTCACAGCAAGAAGTCCCGGGTTCGATCCCCGGGTCGGG
>JAOTRQ010060925.1:0-13590 GCA_028565875.1 Hoplisoma paleatum
CTGAAAATAGGGCTTGGCAAGACAATATTACCCCTACCTAGCAAAATCTACCACACACACACACACACACTGACGGACAAAAAATATAAATAACCAGAGCAAACACAAGTGATTCCTTTTATACTACATTTTAAATAAAAATTAGTTATTTGCAATACCCTTTCAAAAGCAATTAGTTCATGGACAGCATGATGGCTCAGTGGGTAGCACTGTTACCTCACAGCAAGCAGGTCCCAGGTTCTCTCTCGAGAATGATCCATTTATATAACCTTAAATACCCCCCTCTCCCCCACACATTTACAACGTGCAGTCAAGTTAATTAAAAACAGTGATTTAGCCTATAAAGTCACAAATCAGTGAAACTTTATAAAAACTTGATGTTTATTTAACAGGCTAGATAAAAAACATCTTCACATATGATGCTTTAAAAGGTTAAGTTTTTGTATTTCTCTGTTTAGTATTGTAACTGTGGAGATAAACCTGGGTATACTCACATACTAAATAAAATTTACACAAATATAAAGTATTGATTCTGTCTTATTTATATATTCTTCGTATGTATTTCAGAGAGACAGCTAGGATTTTTAGTAGACATTTTTTGGCTGGTAAATTGCAGTGTGCCCTTGTCGGCAACTTGATTTGACAAAGTGCTCTGCCATATGAATCATAAATGACAATTGCAGGGGATTGAGTCACACAGTCTTCACTGTGGAAGGAAATGCAGTAAGTGAATGGTTTAGGGTTAGTAATGAGACAGCCATAAACAAACATCTAGGAAATGGATAAGGACCTCGTTGGAAAGGTATTAAACGTTAGTGTCACAATAAATGAAACAAAATGACACAAATACTTTATTCATTTATGTTTTTCAAGTCTCAAACACTTTCAAAAAATCCACATAATAGGACAATTTAAAGCCAATCCATTAGGGGTCACTACGGTCCGTATTACTGTTCTGCTATAGTTTTTACGCCGGACACCATTATTGATACAAGTCTACTTATCTAGGCTTGGGACTCGCATAATAACGCACTAGTGTGTTTATCCTAGTGGTTAATCCTGCAACTTCACCAGTGTGCCAATTCAGGGTTTATAACGTAAAAACAATTGATGGCCAATTGCTATCTTGAAAAAGAACAAAAGCAGCATTTATCAAAGCCAATGTTTCCCGGAGACAGAATGGAAGGGATGTGCATATTTCCTCGTCTACAGCACATAATATTAGAAAATTCTGAAAACCTGAGGAAATGCAACTAATGAGCTACATGAAATATCGAATAAATGTGCTCAATTGAAATCACTTTAATAAATTATCTGTTTATGACCATATGAATATTTTGTAAAGCACTTCTTTATTCATTTGGAAGTGCAATTGGTGATTCTTTTATACTGATTTTTTTTAAAACAAATTAATAGCAAAAGAAAGTTTGCTGAAAAACTGCAGTTGTGTCAATCAAAGAAACTGCAAAAAAGTAAAGTGTCAAGAGAGACAGTGCCCAAAATTATGACAGCATATTTCAAACAAGGAAAAGCAGCGCTTGGAGGAAAGAGGGGCTAAAAACTGAATCTTTCTGACAGCACTCCAGGTGAATACTGAAACAAGTGCCTAAAACGAGCACAGTACCGAAGTGAAACCATCCCCCAATCTCAGTCAAAACTGCACATCATTAGTTTACCCAACCATGAGATTTATAATAGTGCTACCATTTGGAAACCGCTGCAACCTGGGCCAGACAGAACCTGCTGTAATCAGCACAAAACTCACGACTGAGGGGGGAGGTATTTTTATTCATCTATTTTCTTTTGTAAAAAGATAATCAGTATTATACATTGGTGGTTATTTAACACTAAGATAGAAGGGACCCTCTTACACATCTGTAGTCTTCCCATCTTCCCATTACTCTGCACTTTTTACGCTATTTTTCTACACCGCTCACTTCGGGTGTAAATACAACACCTCATAATTTACCCTATAACTAATTTCATTCTGTACACTAGTTTAGTATCATCATATAGTACATATAGTACAAAATAATGACCACATTACACCACTGACCAGCTTACTGTATCCACATTTTCACTCATACCCCTGATCCTAACACCCACGCATGTATGCGTATGACAGGATATACAAGTCATTATGCTGTCTTAACATAATTTTGGGATATTATAGCCCATAAGGCTAGCTAAACTGTTATTTCAGGCAGGGACCATGGCAAGTTCGGGGACCACCGTTCACTCTGTATCATAGTTCAACAAACAGAAAAGCATTAAAAAAGAATGAGAATTTTAAATCAAAGACGAAGTATCAGAAAGGGAATCAGATGTTAAAAGCACAAACAAGGACCTGGAATTAATTGTAGGGAAACAAACTCTGAACAAGGATGCACAGAGGGTATTAATAGAGATGCTAATTACAGGGAGATGGAGAACAGGTGTAGACCACGAACCAGGGACAAATCACAATCCAGGGGCTGTGACACAAACATGAAAACAAAAGAGAAACACAAACGGAGCGATGCCTTGGGAATGTTATAGGGACGACAGGAGAGCAAGACGCCACCACAGTTACCCACACGTCCAATATAATCTAACCTAGCTCAAATTCAGCAAACTGACACACATGAAATGAGAAATGTTACATTATGCATTTAAATCATGTTGGACATTGGGTGTGGACCATGACTGAGATACAACAGTGTGGCGTGAACATAAATCTGAATACCAGCACAATCTGGGACTGTTGTTGTAGCTGAAAAACTTTATACATGATGAACAGTCAAATAACATTACACATTACATAGACAGACAAAATGAGAGAGAGAGAGAGAGAGAGAGAGAGAGAGAGAGAGAATAGAAACAAAATAAAGCAAATCAGTAATTTAGTGCATAAATAGATATAAGGTTGAGTCAATTTTTTGTATAATGTTAGAACTTGTTTATTTTAGGACCTTTTTGAGTTTAAGGCCTCCAGACCAATGATTAAAAAAACTGCAAGCCTAAGGTGACCTCCATGAAAAATATACAGGAAGAAAGTTTAGATGATCCAGACTCAGTAAAGGCCATCCAACACTGGCGGACAGGATGAGATTTAACAAAACTTAACGGCATATTTAACAAACTGAATATTGAAAATGAATATAAGTTATAACTAGATATAAGTTTATTAAGTCTCTGAAATGGTCGGATGTGAGTTTTAAATATTGTTGGTGATGAGACACCAGATTCCTCATCTAGCAGTGTTACTACCTCTTACAGTCTTACAGTCTTTTCCTCAAGAAGATAAAAAGGTTTTAGTCAGCTCCATCATCACCAAACCTGAGAGGACAGAGGAATAAGAAAAAGTCATTTATTGTTAATTTAATCAGTTATTGTCTTATTGATTATTTGATCATCTGGAATGATTTGATCATAGGAATTTATTTTCCACATTTAACCCAATCCGTGCAGTGAACACACTAGTTAATGCAAATGCCTGGAGCAGTAAGCAGCCCTAGACACAGAGCCCAGAGAGCAGTTAAGGGTTTGATGTCTTACTCAAAGACACTTCAGTCATGGCCTGTAAACTCTCGGAATCGAACCGCCAACCTTCTGATTGATTACAAGCACAGTTCTCTAACCACAATGGATGCACATACGTACATAAAAAGTGACAAATAGAATTGGTGTGTATATGTGTGTGTGTTAGTTAAAGAAGGGTAAAAAAAAAATCTAAACTCCATCTGAATCAGTGTTGGGGTTCCATCAGTGATGGTCAATAGTCTGGTTTATACTACAGTACTAGTCTGGTTTATACTACAGTACTGAGCCATCACTGCAACAAAATACAACCCAAAGCATAAAGTTCTTTTATATCCTGTGTGAGGTCACTGAATATTTATAGCTTGTGTTTTTAATACCAAATAGTCAATATAGAAATTAAATTATATTTCATCACTCCACACAACTCAAAATCAATATGTATCAAACTTGTAAATCTCTGATCTTCTATTGAAACCTGAGTTACTCTTTTGACAGAAAACCTGCATACACACAACCGGCTGATCTTACGAAAACTTTGTTTTTCACGATTTGGAGTTGATCACTGTTTATAATGTTCTTTGAAATCAGTAACATCCTTTTGAAAAAGATTACTAGTAATTATCAATCATTTTAATCATTAAACTAATTATAATCTTTAATTTCCGTGTCTCCGAATGCGCTCAGGTGGAGCACTGGGATTTAGCAGTAGAAACAATTTACAATTTTCATGTAACTGTTTTATTCAGCAGGTAATGAGTGGTCAAGGTCTTTGTTTAATTATTTGCATTTATTTAATCAAATGGATTCTTTCGTTATTGTTAGAAGCAAATACATTTCTTTGTGTCTATATTTTAAATATAAGCGTTTTAGCAAATACTTTTTGGGCAACAATCCTCAATAATTTATAGCATTGAATACAAAATCCACTGTTCATTGTTTAGCACACAAATATATTCAAAACTTCAAACAACATATTCTACACCAACCAGACTGCATTTTATTCTTACCCTATTTCTCACCTTACTTCAAAATCAGAAGGTCAAAATAATGACAGCAGCAAAGAAAATGTGAACAAAGGAAGACAAAGAAGTGAAGAATCTTTGTGCTTTTTTTTCATATTTAATGGCAAAATTACATTTGGCTGACCTGACTCTAACTGATTTGTGTGGGAAGAAAGAATAATAAAGAAATAAGTGTAGTTCAAATTAAAATAATCAGTCAGATATATTCAGAGTGTGTATCCGTGTATCCGTGTGTGTGTGTGTGGGGGGGGATTCACCACTGAAAGGAATGTAATGATTTGTGTGAGTTTATTTGCCTAAATTGTACAGACAAATTTAGGCAAAGGTGACGCAGTGGTGCTTGTAACAATAGTAATGGGCTGCCAAGGTCTTTTTTGTTTGTCCGTTTTTACACAAGACCAAAGACTTTCAGCCAGGCTATTTGGACCTTTTTCACTAAGTCTCTGAGTGTGTCTGACTCATGATGGACTGGCGACCTGTTCATGGTGTTTCTTTTATTTGATCAAAATAAAAAAAATTTGGTCGGGCCAGGGGCTTTCTGTGTGGAGTTTGCACATTCTCCCCATGTCAGCGTGAGATTCCTCTGGGTACTCCGAATTCCTCCCACAATCCAAAAACATGCACTAGGTTGATCGGAAATGGGTAAAATTGTCCTGTAGTTTCAAGGTCCCTGTAGCGAATTACAAAAAGTCCTGGAAAAAGGCCTGGCAACCTACTCTGTAAAAATAATTGCTGAGTAACTCTGGGGAGTCGGAAACGACTGAAATGGGTAAATACAGACATACAATGTATGCCTTAATTCAACAAGATCCAGGGTTGCCAGATTGCAACAGTGATTTCAGTTCAAATAAAATTAAAATCATTTAGAATGCAGAGATGATCAGGATTAGCACATGATGTATTATTTATGACACAACCATTGGCAAGCTAGTAAGAATAAACTTGCAAGCAATTAAAGTAGTTTAACCTCACGTTCACATCAAAACCTTCAGTGGTTTGGATGAGAAAGTAGTGAGAAGGGAGATCTCTTGATATTCGAGTTGCTTTAGAAAATGTTTTTTCTTATATTTTTAGCCTCCAAAATGATTACAAACTAGCCAAAATTATGTCCACCCACAAACAACAACAAAACAACTAATCTGGCAACACTGAGTGTAGATGATAGCAAATGCAAGAAAAATGTTGAGATGTTTCAAATGTTAAAGTCTTTAATCAAGATAAAACTATTAAATGCAAGTGCATAACAAACACGGGTGCAACCCGAAGCTAAATATTGATCTTGGATTTCACATACTGCAATATATAAAGTAAACTAATTAGTCCCACAGTGGGGGAATTGACATTGTTATAACAATGTAAGTAAGGGGATCGTAAGTCACTTAGTACAAAAAAAACGCCAGAATTATAAAACATATAAAACAGTAAAGTACATTGTGGGATATCTGTGATATTATTTAATCTATCAATGCAATAAGTAATCATATATACATATTAAGAAACATGTTACAGGTAATTGCACATATAACATTATGATTTACATGATGAAGGAATAATATTGCACTTTGCACAATGTAAGAGTTTAAATTATGTATAGTATATGCTGGGAGCAGTGCTGATTGGTATAACAACAGCAGGAAATAAAGACCTGTGATATCTCGTCTTCACACACTTGGAGTGAAGAACCATCAAGCAGTCTATCAAAAGCCATCATTCTTCAATAGCTAAAATAACCCCATGAGCAAGGGATTAATTTGGTAAATCTTTGTCACACATCTCAAGACATTGCGAATACATTAAACCTTATGATAACCATGCCCCGAAGTGGCACCAAGGTCTCCGGGCTGAGAGGAATCTGGAGTGGATTATGACATTGTACATTTTGGTTATTAGAAACAACAATTTCATGAGAAACCTGGTTAAAAAAACAGAAAAACAAAACAAAAACATGTAGTCATTGTGTGCCTCTACATTACTAATGCTTCTAAACGTCCCATGCATGGAGAACATGCTTCATTAGAGATAGAAAAAGCCCGTGGCAGTCTACGTACTCGCTACCATATTCTGTATATATACCATATCTACCATATTCTGTCTGAGATTTTCACTGGCTGATAGACTCATAGACTCAAAAATAGTAAAAATTTATTAATACATGGCAATACAATAAACAATGCTGTGAAAAGTATTTGAATAAACTAATAATATTTTTTACATATTACATTTTACAGGTATAATAGCTGATGAAAGGCGAAAACAAAAATGTTTTGATTGCCTTTACAGAGCATGAGATATAATTTTTTTCAAACCGTGAAAGTTTAAATTAAGGGTGCATACATACTGTCATACATTATAACAAACCTAAATACTAAAATAATGTAGTAGTAACATCTAAAAAATAACATGTGCCGGATTTATAAAAAATAAATAAAATAAATAAATAAACTGACCAGCACAAGAACCAGGGTTCTTTTGTTGCAAGAGTGCATTATGACAAGCATCAACACATCGATCACATTGATTTCATGTTTTACCTTATAAATTTAATATTATCAGCCCCAGTGTTTGAGTTTCTTAGTCAAGCTTGTGTTTTTGTGTACTGTAATGTAATGTAATGTAACGAGGAACCTGTGAGATCATGTGGAATTAAAAGCAAGAACTCAATAGGAACATGCTGACCAAAGGCTTGCTATACCTGATACATACAAGAGATTCATTATGAGTTGCTTTCAGTATTTTGAAACCTTGTCAGACTTTGCAATGATCAGACTATGCCATGATTTAATGGTTAACTCACAGGAATTGTAAACAGCATTTTTTTCTTTTAATTTAGCAATCTGTAAAGGAATCATTATCAAGATAACCTTACAAAGGTAAGATCCATTCCTCTACAGTTGATGAGGCTGGCTGTTCCTTCTCTCACACACAAAAGGGTATTAAAGCAGACTTTGAACATCAGGGGGTTAGAGGTAATGCTATTGTGCAGTCAGTAGGGAAGCTCATTTCTAAGCCAGTTAAATGAAAGTTTTCTGTAGGTGTGTAAAAAATGCATGAGCATTAGAGCTGTTTCTCGCCTTAAAGGAGGTGATGCACCTATGTTCTCATTCATGAGCCTTCTAGCTCGCTGGCTGTTCCAGTCATTTGCAGGACTGAATACATAGCGGCACATCAAGTGTGTGGGGCGAACACTCTGGGCCATGCTGTTTTATTGCTTTCTGAGGAGATATGAGGTAGAAGAGAACAGACCGAGGGCAGAGGTGAGGAAGATTAGCAGAGCATCTTTGCCTCCACAGGATTTCTACAGAAATGATAAAAAGGATGCAGACCAGCTTTCCACCAAAACTCTCATACTGAGTCCTGAATATGTAAAGCAACAGTGGATGACATAAAAACGTCAGTTTGAAAGCTCGACTGAGTTTGGCTAATAATAGGAACTGTAAAAAAAAAAGCATACAAATGTACACTTAGGGAAAATATCACTAAAGATGATTTTACATGCAGTATCCCCACATTGAGGATGTCCAATATGTGTATTTCAAATATGTGTATGATCTATAAAGCGTGTTATAGATGGGGGTGGTGAAGATTTTGGTTAAAAGCTGATAGATCAGCCAGTGAGCCAACAGGGAGATGAAAATAATATACAGAAAATTACATATCAACCAACCTTCCTTGAATCAGGGGTTAATAATTTAAAATATGTTTTTGTGAATATAAATGAAACACCAGACTCAATCATGTTAATGTGTATTTAATTGGTTTTTTTTATTAGCGCAATCATTATTTTGGCATTAGTTTATTCATTCCTGACAGAAAACGATCATTCACACAAGTCACATCAAACACAGTTATGGATAATTTTGTATCGTCAGTTTGTCTCATCTGCATTTTTTTGGACTATGGGAGGAAACCATAGTGCCTGGAGTAAACCCACACAGACACAGGGAGAATATGCTAGTCCCGGGTCTACCCGAGAATCGAACCCAGATCTAGATTGCTGGTCAAGTGCCAGTCCCATGCCTGGATAAAAAGGAATGTTAGGAATAGAAATATTAAAGGGGTCGCTGGTTCAAGCTCGACTACCACCTAGTTGCCATTGTTGCACCTTTGAGGCTTTCAAATAGCTAAAATGGTGTTCTGTTGTAATTGTAACTCATTTGGAAATAACGATATCTGCTGAAAATGTAAATAAATTCATTCAAGTGCACTGAAGAGAGCGTTAAGACCAATTTATACTTTTCTGTGTAATCAACGTCATCACATCTGGAAAGTAAACACAAACGCAACTGAACTCTCAAACTTGTTACCAGTCTAGCGTTGTAGTGGTGAATGACTTCAAGATGCATATGATATCGACGCTGAACTATAAAACATCGTTGATATGAAGAAGTTGTTTAACATAGAGTCAACACCAGCCTTTAGATTACTATGCCTAAATTAAGTCACCCACCCCCCTCAATACTGGTTTATAGCAGTGCAGAGGGGGAAAAAGAAAACAAATCTTTTTGGTCACAAATTATTCTCCTTTGCCCCCACATAAGCCTGTTAGAATTTATGACACTCAGCAACAACCTGACACACTAAATTTAATGTCCAGTGAGAGAGGGGGATTTTGTGAGCTCCTTGTGTACTTGCAGATAGCAGAAATGCACATAAGAGATCATCTGTGAAATTCAAACTCTTCCCATCTTGCAGGTCTTCACGCCAAAAGTGTAACTACCTTAATTACAGAGTACAGGGTTCGAAGCTGGTGGTGTCAAAAATGTCTATTACACTGCATTTTATTCAGGTAAGATGTATTATGTACATTCGTTAGTTTTCATACCAATAAAACCTTGGTGCTCTACTGATGGAGCATTCTCTCGAATTATTTCAGCATGATCAGTATTGATTATTGTATTGATTTGGCATGATACTTTTATTTTGAAACAAACCATTCAGGCTTAAATGCTCTAAAAATTACTCATGAGACTTTATATCTGCATTTTCATCATTTAGCAGACGTTCACATCCACAGTGACTTTTGAAAATTGCTAAAGTTTGAGTTTAAGTAGACAACATCATTGTATGAATTTAAATCTGTGCAACAAAGGTAGAATCAAAGTGTTTTCTATTTTTTCTGTCTTTTTTGATTAAGAGTGTTATGGTGTTTAATAAAGAGGTAGGTGTTTATCATCTTTGGAAGATGGTGAGAAACAGATGTTTGAACAGACGATGGAAGTTACCACCACCACCACCACGTTGGTGCAAGTACAGAATAAATGCATTATGATTCTATATTCTGATTCTTGTCTTTCTCAAATAGTAAGTGGATTTTACAAACCTGAATTTAGATTCTTCTTGCCATCCTGCTGAAAATGCCTTTTTTAAATATTACAATGTTTACAGCTTATTGTTTCATTTTGAGAAACAAACTTCACTTGTTCCGCTACATATCTATTTATTGAAATATTCTTTTACTCCGTCCTCTGTCTGTACATTTATAATGATTAGCTCACTGACATAGCATTCTTTCTCAACCCGGAGTTAAAAATAATACCATGTCTAAAGAGAAATATTGACTAACTAAAAAGCCCAGTAATAAATCCAAAGAGGAAATAGCTTTTAGGCTGCAGTAGTGGGACTTTAAGGTATTAAATCATTAAGATATTAGGTATTAAAGTATAAAGACATAAATGTAAGCGACTGTGTTCCAAAAATGTATTGAGGCAATTTGGCTGAATAAAAGTCAGATAATAGAATAGACCAGTGTGGTTATAATTTTAAGATGACATTTTTAGACCCCCTGTTCCCAGAAAATTGAAAGCAGTGTCTTAGCTAGAGGACAGGGCAAATAAAAACAAATGGTAAAAATTACTGCATCTGTACTAGCTGCTAAAATGTTTTAAAGCTAATTGTTACAAGTTTCTGGATTTTGGGAGAAAGTTTTAGATAATTTAGGCATATGGTGGAGGAGATAATATCTGCCTAAAGGGGTGTGATGACAGGCGTTCTGTGTCAAAACTGGCATCCATTCACAACTTTACCAAACTGCTGTGCAACCAGTAGGTTTCTATTTTGGTACAGAAGTGATAATAAGTTCTCTTTCTTGTATCTGCATGGAATGATAATTTTTTTTCTCTCTCCCATAAACAGAAGACAATGAGTTGACGGCACTCGTCTGCAAGTGGTAGACATTAGGTCTGTTCGATCTAGTATTATTTAGTAGTCTGCCTCGATCGCTTAAGGCCCACATAGGAAGCTATTAAGCTAGTTTCTAGTATAGCCAGTATTGAGTTATTAACCTTGATTAGTCAGGTTATCTAAGCAAACACATTTTTATTTTAATTTTCGCTTACTTAACCAACACTGTTAGCATCGATCCAGTCAAACCAATGGTAAAGAAAACTTGAGCTGCATTAACTGATTGGATTCTGGGGAAGACCCTGCCACTAAGAAAGCATCAGATTCTCTTGAATTAGTCCAAATGCTGTTTAATTGTAAAGTATTTTGAGCATCTACATTTTCAAACTCCCTCTCAGGAGCATGCTACCATCTGGTGTACTGTTTATACCAGTTCATTAGCTTCCTGTTCATTATTGGTGGCAAAACAGGACATGGCAAAGCCAAACATAAGCGTTCCAATAACTGATAATCCAGCTTAGGGCAACGAAAGTCATTATTGTGTGAAAATTGGACACTTTAGTCGAGATTATAGGAAGCGACAGCACGATGAAAAGCAGAAAAATGACCGTTTCACATAGGATGATGCATAATACTGTCAATTTAAAAAGTGCACTAGGTCTTCAAGCAAACCCACCAAGAAAATGGTTATATACAGTATGTATACAACTTTAATCTTTTGGCCATATCCTGAGCATACCATTTGTATAAGTCTAAATCTGTATAATACAGCTAAAGCTCGCTCTGAAAAGAAAAGACAGATTATTCCGAAAGCTTAGATGGCAAAGCACTTCTTCCAGTATGCAAATGATAAAGATAAAAATGAACGACCATTTAGGAAAACTTAGGAAACAATAGATGCAAATGACAAATGCAAATGTAAAGTCATCAGTGATTAAAAAGAGTAAAAAGTAAAATTATAAAAGCAGAAAGTAGACCATTCTAAACACTAATAAGACAACCCAGTTAACCAGCCTCACAGCACTGTGCACAATCTTATACACACCATATCATGGCAGATCCATTTCAAGTCAACTTTATTTATTCATTCTTTTTACAATAGACATTGTCTCAAAGCAACTTTACAAAATCCAGGACTAACAGATACAAAACCCCTTGTTGAGCAAGCCGAGGGCAACTGTGGCAAAGAAAAATTACAGTAAGGAACCTTGAGAGGAAGCAGACTCAACAGGGCCCAGCCTTCTTAGGTGAAATCTAGAATTCCCTAATTTTTTAGCAAGCTAATGGAAGCTGAAAATACAATAGGAACACGACAAGCTCACGTAGCCATGAAAGCAGGCACCCTCCCAAACATTGAGAAAAAACACACACATACAGGGAGACCCGAACATGCTGTGGCAAAACCAAGAAGCAAGACTGACTAATGGCTAGGCTCATCCAGAGTAGCTTTTACTGCTGACTGAGTTCCTATCGCTGGAGAGAGCGCTGGGGATGGTTTCGAGTGTTGTAACGACCTTGCACATCGTGCAGGTGCCTACACACCTCTCCTCAAGACAAACAACCATGAGCCATAGGAAGGCTGTCACTGATGCTGGGATTTAAAGTGCTCTCTTGGCTGTAGCAAATCAACACTTAATGAGGTGCTAATAAGCACCTATTAGCTTGACAGGGCACGGTACTGCAATTCTCTGCTTTACATGGCAGGTGGGCCATCTCTTTTCACAAAGGCCAAATTGTTATGGCCATGCGACGAGGATACAGTAGTTCTAAAGCAGTAAGTAGTGTTCATGTGCAGCTGTACCAAGTGACAGGTTAACAGGGCAGGTGTCGAGTGATGGCCAGCAGTTTGCCTGCCTTGCATAAATGTGTTTCTTTTCGCATGTTAGAGTGAGCACAGAGTCATCTGGATGGCTTGTGATGTTGGTTAATGTGTGGAACAAATAACTTACAGTAATAGAAGTGATATTTATAGTTAAATAATCAGTTAATAGTACTCAATTGGAAAAACACGAAAAAGCACATAATCAGGCAACAACGTAGCCATCGTTACATTTAGAATGTTATTTAAAAAATCATATGAGATACTAATCTTAGCGTTAATAATTGTTAAAGTAATTACTTTAAAACAAATTATTAGTAATAAATTGTTACACTACAATTAAATACTTTACAAGCCTGTGGCGAATTTTTTAAATCAACCCAAAATGTTAAATGGGATGCTCATTACACATGCCTTGTAACTTCCCCCTGGAAATGATAAGTTAAGACATTATTGATGGTCTAAAAAGTATTTATTGCTTTTCCATGAATTTCTATCATCAAACATTCGTAGCAACCACACAATAAAAACCTGACTGCAAGTTTTTCAACTGTGGGAGGAAACCAGATTGCCCGTATGAACACCCAGACAGACAGGAGGGGAACATGCCAACTCCACACAGAAAGCCCTGGATTGCCTTACCAGGGAATCAAACCTGGGACTTCTTGCTGTGAGGCAACAGTACTAACCAGTAAGCCATCATACTGCTTTTCTTTTGTAAATAAATAAATCATTTTAATCACACAATAAAGTCTAGTGTTAAGAATACTAGAATATTGAATACTAGACTCACAATGAGTACCGTTGGCATAATGCCACACTTAAAATATATGCAGATTAGGTATAAACTTAAATTAAAGGATGAATGGAAACTTTATTACCATCTCTAATTATTCTGTTAGAGATTAATTGCTAACTATATTGCTGTTGCTCTGTTTCTTTAACCAAGTAATTCTTGTTTTCTTCTCTTTTCTTTCCTTTTCACACACACACACACACACACACATGACCACCTCAACACACGACCACCTCCACACACACACACACACACACACACGACCACCTCCACACACACACACGACCACCTCAACACACGCATGCGCGCGC
>JAOTRQ010060934.1:0-13587 GCA_028565875.1 Hoplisoma paleatum
CAAACTGGAAGCCCTTCACATTAGTTGGTACCCAAAAAGTAGCTCTCAGTTTCAAAAAGGTTGGTGACCCCTGATCTAGAACATGTTCAGCCAGAGACCACTTTAAAAATATAACAATTAAACTATAATAAAATTGACTGATCATTTTGGTCAAACACTTTCCCAGAAATAATAGAACTAATAGACAGAGTTGTATGTAAAGCTGCTTTGTGGCCACGTCTGTACAAATTGGCTATACGGAATTGCCTAATTTAGTAATTTAGTAATTTTTAGGTTTAACAGTCTCTACGTCAAGGAATCCAAGTGGTAGCATTTTGAACTGCAGTTGTTAAACCGTGTCTAGTCCATGAACCTGTGTGTGAGTCTCATGTTGGTGCTGTTTAGCTAAGGTCATTAACTGGGCACAGGTTGAAGGGGTCATATGATGGTCCAGAACATCCAGACCTATACATGCTCACAGCTGAAATACCATTCTCCAGTTGGAGTCCAGTTTTAGGCAAGGTGGCCTCTGTCCCAAACAAACTCTGGAGCGATTTGAACACGGTCCGACCTCAAGTCGACCTCTCGGCACGATAGCAAGTTGTACATTCTCAGTATTATCTTTCTTCTTATGCTGGGTCATCTGGCAGATCGTCCTGTTCACAATCCTGAAGCAGTAAAGCGTGAGCTCAAAATAAATGAGCCATTATGCTGATGTAGTTTAGTCTAGAATATCATTCAGATTAACACCACAGATGTAAACGTACAATATTTTTGCCTTCGCTTAATGTTCAGCTGCACAAAAATACATTCATTAAACCAGACCGGAACTCAAAGTACACAAGTCTGAAACTGGGTGATGCCACCTGTCGACCAAGCCCCATCTAGCAGACATAATTGGCAGTGTCGGTTGCAGACATTTATTAGCCATGGTGTCGGCTAGGGCGAGGCGACCACGCTTTATGTTGGTGGGATTTTTAAATACTGTGAAAGGACTGTTTGGCGGGTTATGAAAATCTATAAGTATGCAAAATATATAAATAAACAGACATAACTGTTGGGGAATGAATGAGATGTGTTGTGTTAAATTGATGTAAAACAAATAACAAATCTGTCTGTATATGTATATACGATTCCAAACACATGTCCTACTTTTTTGTTCTCCTTTCTTTAAGCATCGTGAATTTTGACCTTTGATTTTTTGTGACATGCTAGTTGAGGAGAACACATCAAAGTTCATAAATACCTGCTGATTTGAACTAAAAAAAACATTGCATCTATCCATTATTGTATATTATATAGTTTTACCACCACTTAATCCGATTTAGACTCACGGTGAGACACACACCAAGCAAATACACTAAACATTTGAACAGGTCACTATTCTGTAGCAGGTACAAATCCACAAGACAATTTCAGTATCTCAGAGGACTCTGCTTCTGATTGCCGGTTTGATTACGGGAGTCATCGGGTCATGACTAAAGTGCCCTTAAGCAAGGCACCTAACCCCAAACTGCTCCCTAGCTAGCACTGCCCACTGCACCGGACATATGTACTCACTGCTGCTCCCTAGTGTCTGTAAATGTGTGTTTCACTGCACGTATTGGGTTAAATGTAGAAGAAAGATTCCGCTGTTTGGAAAAGCACAGAGAGGACAAGGAATTCGAAATGCTAATAACCTTGACATTATGTCTTTGGACTGTTGGAAGAAAAACGATTATATTGAGAAAACACATGCAGACACTGGGAGAGTGTACAAACTCCAGACAGAAAGCCCTGGATTGCTTTACACGGTAATTGAACCCATGATGTCGTACTGTGAGGCTACAGTGCTAACCACTAAGCCACCATGCGCGCCAAGAAAACTTTGTGAAACCAAAGAAATAAATTGTAGATTAATTAAAATGTACTGTTGTTTCAAATGTATCCAAATAAAAATATATATTCTATGTTAAATTCATAATAATGT
Source organism: Hoplisoma paleatum (assembly GCA_028565875.1). Classification (NCBI taxonomy): domain Eukaryota; kingdom Metazoa; phylum Chordata; class Actinopteri; order Siluriformes; family Callichthyidae; genus Hoplisoma; species Hoplisoma paleatum. The sequence continues at coordinate 1,949 of JAOTRQ010060934.1, forward strand.
TTTATTCTTTTTGTTTTGGGTTGTGATGTGTTTTTATAGATATAATTTAGTCAGGGAGGCAGTGCACGACACTGTTGTTGTTCTTTGATCATACAAGGCTGTCTTGTTTTTCTGACAGCACTTGTTGTTGTTTTGCTCGGCTTATGCAAGAGGCAGGCGCTTGGCAGTAAACAAGCCTGGGGGAGGGGGAGCCGTCAGGCTGGCTCGCTTTCTCTCTTCACGCCCTGTAATAGACCATTTAAAATGCAAGACAATTAAGTCAGCACTAGGAGACTGGAACTCACCCCGGCCCACCGCGCTCCAATCCTCCAGCTCGCGCTCCTTAATCTGTGCAGACAGAACAGAGCATGCAGGGAAAATCTAGTGACCTGTACACACCCAGCGCCCACTTTTCTAATGTGTTATCGGGTCTGTGTGTGTTGCACGCTCACTATAGCAACAGCAGCAGCAGCAACAGCAGCAACATCAGCAGCAGCTAGCGGCACAGCAGCTGGTCTTTCAACAGCAGCTCCTACAGATGCAACAGCTCCAGCAACAGCAGCATCTTCTCAGCATGCAGCGTCAAGGCCTGCTCTCTCTGCCCCCGGGCCCGGGCCAGAACACCCTCCCCACGCCCACGCTGCAACCAGGTAACTCGCCGGCATCACATGACCCAGACTCTCTCTGCGCATGCCACTGTCTCTTCTGCACTGTCTGGGATTTCCTAACAGAATCATTACGTTTCGTGTCCCAACGGAAAATGTATTTTTGTCCTCGTGAATGTACGTCTTTGTCCTTTCGGTGTTTTTCAGAGCTCGTGCTTGTGTCACTGTTTACTTGTTCCCACTGCCTCTCATCCCTCCTCCCTCACAGCCTGTTGTTGTTGTTGTTTACTCCCTCGCAGAGTGAGTCTAGAGAGAACAGAATGATGAGCTCTTGCTGCAAAACACTCACTGCTGCAAAGGCTACCACATTACCAAAGCTCGAAAACAAGAATACTAGTAGTAGTATTAACAGCGACTGGATCTCATTTTCATCATTACTGGACGTTACTGGACTTGGATTAGAAATGTTGTTTTGTTATTCGAGAGATTACGTGATGATATGATTGGAGAGACTCATTGGAAGGCTGTAAATAGGACTACATGACTTCTATGCCACGTGCACAGCAGCACTTTTTCAATTCAGTGTTTGAAGTGGAGTGTCAGCGAACAATGAATGAGCAAGTGGATCTTTCTCAAGTCTACCTGCAAATGCTTAGAAGAGAAAGTTGTATTCATGGAGAATGTTGGGCTGAGGAAGAGCAGAGCCGGAAAGGTTCATCTTTTTTCTATTCGCTTTATTAGAACGATAGTTATTGTAGCTTTTTATTTTAGTGTTTTAGATGATTGTTTACTTCCGTCTAACAGATTTAGCTGACATTAGTCATTTCTTGAAACAGTTAAGTACTTTGTTTAGTGTTTGCTGCTCTACCGTCTCAGTTAAATCTGGCCAAATGCATTTGTGCTTCTAACTTATACCAGTACTTGTTTGCTCAGATAAGGTTTAGCTGCACTCTGTTGCTAATCCTAATACTCCTGGATGTTCTGTTTCTAATTTGGAACATAAAGTGAGATGTTTGTTCCTGGGTGAGGGGTGGAGCAGCCAAAGCCTAGTGGTTAAGGCACTGGAATAGTAATCAGAAGGTTGCTGGTTTATTTACATTCACAGTTTGGTAGTACTATTTAGTATATATCGTTATCTAAAGCCATTTAAATTACAGTTATTATATAATGGCTGAGCAATTGATGGTCTAACAGGAGCAACATGGCAGTGGTGAGGTTTGAACCATTCATTTTGATTATTAGTTCAGGATTTTAATTATTAGAATATGGCCTGCCACATGTTCCAGCCCTAATACTGCCAGGTTGCTGCTGTTGGGTTGTTGATCGAGACCTTTGACGCTTAAACGCTTAAACGCTTTAACAGTATAATAAAGTAAACTGTACTGGAAGTCACTTCTAATAAAGGCATCTGCTAAATGCCCAAAATTCTTATAATAGTGAACACACACTAGGGGGCAGCAGTGAGCACACGTCACCACACCGCCTGGGGAGCAGTTAGAGATTAGTTGCCTTGCTCGAAGGGCATTCATTCGGGATTATCGTATTCGGGATTAAAAGCGACAACCTTCCGAACGCCCAGTTCTCTAACCACCAGGACACGCCTGCCCTAACTCTCTGGTGTCTTGCTCATTCAAGTCATGCTATGCTGAATGTAGGTCTATCAGATCTGTCTATGTAGAACCATGTGTTTATGAAATCTATCTGACCCACACCAGGTTTGAGCCCAGCCGAACTTCAGCAGCTCTGGAAGGACGTAACTGGCAGTCACACCATGGAAGATAACGGCATGAAACATAGCGGCCTGGACCTCAGCACCACCAACTCCAATTCCACTACCTCTTCGAACAACTCCAAAGCTTCTCCACCCATCAACCACCACCCCATCTCTAACGGCCAGTCACAAGCTGTAAACAATCGCAGAGAGAGGTAACCACAGCTCGAAACTGTCTTCCAGTTATACACCTTTAGTAGCTCAGGTTCGATTGGTATTTTGGAATACTCTTTTTTTACTACTGTGCTTTTTACACAAAATGGAACTTATCCTTCACACCCAATTTGGGGGCACTGGGGACAATCTTGAGCACACAAGCGATGGGTCAGATGCCTTATTCGAGAGCACTTCAGTCCATCACAAATTCAATTCTTTAACCCCAGGCCACTCACGATGAATGTCATGAGTATATAAGCTGTGGAAGAGGCACTAAACCAGGGGTCACAAACCTTTTTGAAACTGAGAGCTACTTTTTGGGTATCAACTAATGCGAAGGGCGACCAGTTTGATAAACACTTGTGAAATCACAAATGTATAACCTTTAACATGTTACTATTAATAATGAATGATATTCATCTATGTGAAGATGCTGATCATGTAAATGATTTCTCACAATAATTTTCAACAATACTTTAACAAGGTAGGAAACAAATAAATATCAATATGCAAAATATGCAGCTATTTTTAGAACAGGCCCACGGGCGACTAATGAGGTCCTTTCGGGCGACGCTGGTGCCTGCGGGCAACACGTTGGTGACCCCTGCTCTAGACCGGGACTTAATAAGTCCAACCTACCAGGACTTTATAAAGTCGCCTCAGCTTGTCTAGGTGCTGGTTGTAATAGTTTATGTGGTAGAAACTCTTTAGTGGTGTAAGTATATTTGAAATAGTAAATCTAGTACAATACAATATAACATAGTGGTAGAACTTACAGGACACTCAGGTCCTGGAGGTATGGGTATGCACAGCTTCCCAATTGTACACATGTTTCTCATATCGACAGTTGGATTGGCACCATGTCCAAAATGTATTCTTGCTTCTTGCACACATATTCAATGGTTTCAATGGGTAAATGGGCTTTGATAGAGTGATATCTAAATATATTTCAGTCATATTGTTTTGCCAACCCTGCTACCATGCAAATGCCGTGTTTTTACTTCAGTCCTTCTGGGCATACACACACAAACAGAGCCACTGATACATATATAAATGCATAATAACACGTGCAGCCAAACACATGCCACAGGCATCCGTTTAAACTCTTTCATGTCAGACATCATCTAACGAGTATGAAAATGCCTTGTATTTGTTCCCATTTGGAACAAAAATGACGTGTTTGTTCCTGAGGGGGGGTGCAGGATATTTCTTGTTTGTTTGCTCATCCATACTTTATTAAAGCATGTGTAATATAACGAGAATAAAGGTCCCCAGGGAAATGACTGCTCTACTGGATACAGTTTTCCAGTTTACAGTATGAAAAGTGCAGAGGTGTGTGAGAAGGCATTTAGGGTCTGCGCTTCCTGTCAGAACTTACCAACCTTGCACAGCTTGAGCTGTAAACAGAAAACACTTTCTCTGTGTTTATCCGTCTGATGGTGCTTTTATTTGCTGCTACCGTCTGCGTAAAACAACACCGTGCATTTCTGTCTACCTGCTCCTTACATTATTCAGACATCAGCCGCTGACTTTTGTGTCGGTATGTTAAAGTAAATCTTATCAGAGTCAGAAATATGGCTCTTTATTACTAGTCTTTCAAATTGACAAGAATATGGCTCAGCCAGATTGGAATAGAATGCTGGAAATTTAATAAACGTAGAGTTAGGAGTCTTGGGGGTTTATAGTTTTCTTTTAATGATGATCTTTGATGTCTTGTCAAAGCCAGCTGCTTACTAACAGGGTCTGATCGATAACAGCATAGCAAAGTGAAAAACTGCCAGTGAGCCATCAATACAGACTCACACAGACCTGTCACTCAAGACCAGTTCAGTTCCTTAGTATTAAACAAGGGGTAGCGATTGATAAATAAGGTGCTCAGTATTCTGACTATCTATCTTAATCATTCTTGTTAACAAGCTGCATGTTTTTGGATCGACTTAGTGAGTCAATGCGTCAAAATATGTTATGACCTCATATGTAACCACATCATCTTTGTAATATGCTGATGTCATGTTTACAGTCATTTGGAGTTTCATGGAGAGATAGGCAGCCTGGTGGTTAGAGAACTGGGCTTGTCATCGGAAGGTTGCCAGTTTGATTCAGAGAGTCAACGGGTCATGACTGAAGTGCTTTTGAGCAAAGCACTAAATCTTTAATTGTTCCCTGGGTTGCTCACCATGTCGGGCGTGTGTGCTCACTGCTGCCCCCTAGTATGTGTTCACTAGTTTTTATAAATGTGTGTTTTACTGCGAGTGTTAAGTGCAGCGGAATAATTTCTATGGGTGTAAAAAGCACAGTGCTTAAAGGAGTATTTTACACTCTAAATAATATTATTACAGACCTATTCAACACTTATTATGTGTTTTTGTTTGTTTGTTTGTTTGAGTATTTTTTTTTTGTCGCAGTGCTTCCTCTGTCGTTATTAGGGGTGAACACAAGATATCATTCAGTTCTGTATACCCAGTTTAGCAGTCCGTACACTGGATTTCGTACACTTTGCTCAAGGGCACATTAGTGATGACTTGGCAGTAAGTGGGGGAGTTGAACTGGCAACCTTCCAATTTTAAGTTCATCACCTTTATCACTGTTAACACTTATTTGATGCCAAAATGTCTCTCAATCTTAGCAGGTAAATTTGACATACAGCTGATGTGCCACTTGTGATGAACCTGATGCCACTTTTGCTTTTTTTGCCCATTCTCAACTCAACTATCTCTCTCTCTCTCTCTCTCTCTCTCTCTCTCTATCTCTCTCTCTCTCTCTCTGTCTGTCTGTCTGTGTGTGTGTGTTTTAGCTCATTACATGAAGAGACTGGAGCATTACATTCACATTCTCTATATGGTCATGGAGTGTGTAAATGGCCGGGCTGTGAGAGCATCTGTGAGGACTTTGGACAGTTTTTGAAGTAGGTATCTGTCATTATTTGTTTGAGTTAAAATGTGTGTGTGTGTGTGTGTGTGTGTCATGTGTATTGCAAAGTGAAAAAAGAGCAAGAGAGAGACATGTGACCTCGAAAGTCTTCAAACTACATGTCACCAAATCTAGTGTGTGTGTGTGTGTGGTGTGTGTGTGTGTGTGTGTGTGTGTGTGTGTGTGTGTGTGTGTGTGAGAGAGAGAGAGAGAGAGAGAGAGAGAGAGAGAGAGAGAGAGAGAGAGAGGCGACAGAAAGAGAAAGAGATACCTAGTGCAGATCTTCAGATGTAGACAGGCCAGTGCAGTGTGTGCGGTGACTCGGACCCCTGGCTCGGACCCTTGGCTCGGACCCCTGGCTCGGACCCTTGGCTCGGACCCTTGGCTCCCTGGGTGGATGCCCCCTTGTGTGCTATTTTGTCGTAATGCAAAGGAAACAGACCTACGCGAAACTTAGGCAATGCTTTTTGTCGTAAGACGGTTTGCACAGACTCAGGATTGGTTTATTGTTATGACATTGCCGCAGGTCTGCGATCTTTGGCGAGTCGTTTGGCGCAGTTTGACCAGTGGATCCTCACGCGTGTCGTGTACCTGTGGAATGAAATCTTACGCCTTCTGATGATCATGACAATGAGCGGCGATCACACCGAGACATCCACACCGCTCGATCTGACCCTCAAGCCGAGACAGATCACCGACCCGACCGGGACACAGCAGCGCGCAAATCGGACGCCAGACGCGGGGGTGGACGGGTGCACTCCCAGGGCATCGCATTTACCCACGTCGCCTGTACACTCCCATACACACAGCGACGAACACCGGGGACACAAGAATCCATCCAACGCGCCGATCACGAACCATCCGAAAGAGACACCGGACAACGCAGCGTCCAAACTTCCGATCCGAAAGCGTCCTTTTCGTCCAGAACAGCCTCCTCCTCCTCCTCCTCCTCCTCCTCCTCCCCAACAGCATCCTCATCCTCATCCTGAACAGTCGGGGACAGATTCGAATACGAACCTCGTTGCAAGCCCGAACCATGCCAAGGTGCCCAAGCTGCACAGATGCGCAAGTGCCAGACCGCGTAATGGACACATCGCCGCCGAGGCGCACAGGTTACAGTCCAGTCCTGCACCCGGTGGCACACACAACCTGTGTGATTTAACTCATGCCGTGCCAGCTTGTAAGTACACGAGTTTTAACTTCGTGATATGACTGCTTATTACGGCTTATTGTAGGTCAATTAGATGTGTTCGTGACTTTTTATCCAAAGTGATGTAACATCTTTTTAGTGTAATTGAGACCTAAGGGCCTTGTTCAGGGGCCCAACAGTTGGTGAAAGTGGGGCTTGAACTCGATCTCTAATCCAGTACCTGGTTAAGTAATCCAATACCTGATAGTAGTCACTAGTCCAGTACCTGGTTATCTAGTTCAATGCGTGGTAGTAGATTCTAAGTCAGTACCTGATTAAGTAATGCAATGAATGGTAGTAGTCACTAGTCCAGTACCTGGTTAAATACTGCAGTACGTGATAGTAGTCACTAGTCCAGTACCTGGTTAAATACTCCAGTACATGATAGTAGTCTCTAGTCCAGTACCTGGTTAAATAGTCAATTGCTTGGTAGTACTTTCAAGTCCAGTACTTGGTTAAGTAGTCCAGTACCTGGTATTTTCTAGTCCAGTACCTGGTTAAGTAATCCAGTTGGTTGCTTTGCTAAATAGTCCATACTTTCTAGTCCAGTACCTGGTTTTGTAATCCATTACTCGATAGTAGTTTCTAGTCTAGTACCTGGTTATGTAGTCCAATACATGGTAGTAGTCTCTAGTTCAGTATGTGGTTAAGTAGTCCAGTACATAGTAGTAGTCTGTAGTTAAGTACCTGATAAGCAGTCCAATACCTGGCAGTAGTCTCTAGACCAGTACCTGGCTAAACCCAAAATAACTTTGGTTGAACCAATGAACCAAAAGTCTGTTATTTATAAGAACCGTCGGTCTCCTCAGATGCAGACATGTTTGATCTTAGCTACATTAACTTTCTGATTAAAGGATCACGCAGAAGTGTGGAATGATGTGGAATAAAATAGGACGATGTGGAATTGTGGGCAGTGAGTAAAGTAATTAGAACACCGTACCGGTCATCAGGCTGATGGCCTTTGACCTCGCTCAAGTTCTGAGAAACAGATCGCTCCTTGAAAAAAGGAGGAAGACAGGTACACATGAACATTAAAACATAAAAGACAACATGGGGTTTGATTAGTGCTGGAATTATATTTACAAAATATCCAGCCTGAGCAATTAGTGTTAAGGGCCTCGATCAACGGCTCAAAAGCAGCACCCTGGCAGTAGTGAGGTTTGAATCTCCATCCGTTACATTAGTAGTCTTGTTCCATAACCAATGGACTAAAGTTATTTAGTAGGTTCTTTTGTGCAAAGTATCTTACAGCACTATGACAGTATATCTGAAGCAATTCAAGGTTAAGAGCCTTGGGGCCCAACAGTAACATCGTGGCAGTTCCTCTTTATTAATTGATCATGTAACAGTTGGAGCAGTAACAGTAGTTGCTGTGTTACATGTTTAGGGCATGTTTTTTCATATTCTGTTGTGTATCAGTTTAAAAATAGTAATTAATTAAACAAAGGAGCGTTAACTCTCTTATTATTGGATACAGACACAAACCATGAAACTTCAAACCAAGACTTAGTCTAAACAGACAATCTACCTTTTGCATGCATGTTTTCACTTTAATTTAATTTGCTAATTATTTTATAATAACTGAGCATATTTGCATCATCTGTTAGAGTTAGTGGGTAGGTTTAAGTATATTAAGAGAACATTTTATCATTACACATATAGTACAAAGCAGTTCTTTCTTTGCATATCCCAAGATCCCAAGATGTATGGACGTTGGGGTCTGAGTGCAATGACCGGGTCAGCCATCATACGGCGCCACCTGGAGTAAGAGGGTTAAGGGTCTTGCCTTGTAACACAACCTAAATTTGAACCCACAGTCTTCTGGGTTGATATCCCAAATCTTTACCCACAGGTGATACACTGTTCCTGTCGCACTCGTGTGGTGTTATCGTGCTGTAATGATCAGTGTCAAACATGATCCACGGAAAGAACAGTGGTAACCTGGTGACCGGTGGCTCCTTGATGCATGTTGGGAATGTAGACTGTCTGTTGTGTACAATTAAGTGTTATATAAATAAATGCACTATATAAAAATAAAGCTATTATTATAATTATTATACCTGGTGTACCTAGTGTTGCTCAATTTGCAAAAGAAATTGGTGTCTGGGTTTTGTAACCACCCGGGTCCGCAGCTAAATGTCTATTCCAAACGAGCGGACCACACAATATATCTACTAAACAATATAACGGGGGCAGCCATAGCCTGGTGGTTAGACAACTGCATCCTAGTAACTGCTGCCACCGAGTGTGTGTTCACTAGTGTGCGTTTGAGTGCACAGATTTGGTTCAACGTGTGAGAAAAAGTATAATGAAGTCTTAAATCGTATGAACATGATGATCATGTGCTTGAATGTCATTGGATATTTGTGTACATTATTACACACAGTAAGTCATGTGATAATGAAAAAATAAAAAACCCAGAACTTCTTATTGTTCATTAGATAAAATAATTCCCTCACAGCACGACTTCATATTGAATACTGGGATTAAGTCTGCTGTATTTCTGAAGCATCACAGGTTCTTAAAATCATCACTACAGTATATGTGATAGTCACTGCTGCATTCAGCTTGAACTTTGCTGAGCCAGATATAGCAATTTTCCAGTCTGGTGGACAACACCAAAACGTTGGTGGTTAACCTTCTTTTTTATCTTCATTACATCCGAACCTTTGACACAGTGATTAATACCAACATCGGGTTTCACACTGCCAGCTTAGTCACTGAAGCAGGTCTAGTTTCATCCTTTCAAAACATCCATCATGGTTAAGACCGTCATCCTTAGAGCTACAAATAACACTACTATGCTACCGAGACTGTGCGTATTAATAGCGACACCAGTAAAGAATAACAGCCATGTCTGTGCGTTGCAAAATGAAGGTTGCGCAGTCATGGTCAATCCAACGCACACAAGCCGTCATTGTGAAACCATATACCAATCAGCAGGAAGTTTTAAGGTTTGCTTAGTCGTCTCTTGCAAAACATGACAGTGGGTCAGCAGATAAGTGTGATTAAGGGCCCAGTCATTTCTCTGAAATGTGTCACCGATAGCTTTACACAGTAGCCTACTAATCGACAATATCTAACCCCAAAACGAATTCACCACGATGAAAGTGATATTTTCACAGTGGTCCTGTAAAAAAAGAGTCAATATATCATTTAAAAGTCATATCATTTTCATATTTGTATTTTATAGAGTCATATACATTATGGAGTTTCATTAGTCACATAGACATATAGCTAAAATAGAATAACACTCGTATTATAGTTCTTATTTATAACAAATTACAAATTGCTTTTTATTTGTCGTTTCACATATACAGATGTACAATGCAACAAAATGTTTCTCTTCGCATATCCCAACTTGTTTGGAAGTCAGGGTCAGAGCGCAGGGTCGGCCAACGTACGGCGCCCCCTGGAGCAGACAGGGTTAAGGGTCTCGCTCAAGGACCCAGCAGTGGCTGTATAGCAGAGCCTGGATTTGAACCCCCAACCTTTGGCTTCCTAGTCCAACACTAGGCTCTCTACCCAACACTCTACCCACTAGGCTACACTGTCCCTATAATATCCTTAATCCTTAACATTAAATATATTCCTTCCAGGTTCTGGGGTCCAGGAGAACCTAACGACCATCAGAATGAAGACTGCGCTGCTACCGCTCGCTGGATTACTGAGTTCAACAACTGGAATGATGCTCCGTGCTTCCACAGTAAAGGCTGGATCTGTGAACTCACACTCGTTTAAAACTTCAACTTATTACTTTTGGTCATTTTACTTTTATTTCATTGTTTGTTCTTTATTATATCATGTTTTTGTGTTATCATTGTAACCTGGGATGCAACAACACGACACGCATCTTATTCCCCCGATGAGGTCCGATTCACAACATGTAACGATTTTTATTATAATAAATATTATCAAATGACCGAGTTTGTAATGATTGTTTATTTATCTCAATCATTAAGTCCTTTTTATTACAGAGGTTGGTATGAACTGAAAATCAATGCAACACAATTCCCTTGTTGTGTATCAACAAAGTGAAATGATGGTGTAAAATAAATCATATCGACATATAGACAAATAAAGAAAGTGTCCTGACATTGATGCATTTAGCTGGAAAAAAACCCCTGAACCTGGCAACTCTGTGTAGTGACGTCAACCGAATGACGTGAATCGTGCCAGCGCCCTCTTTTGTTTGGAGTGAATATCGATCATACATGATTTGACTGAACGGATCGCGGCATGTGACCTGTATTCGTACTTTCTTCTCTAGTTTTCAGTAGCTAGACACTTTTATTACTTTGTAAACATTGTAATGTTTTTAACTTTAAATAAATTAATGTTGAAAGTACAACGATACATAATATAATCTGTGTGTAAGGAAATGAGTGTGTCCTCCCAATGTGACGCACCTTCACCACCTCCTGCGGGCACACCGAGCATCCAACGTGCCATGCCTTTTCGGCCAAGGAAGCTGTGGACTCTGTCATGGACTCACCATCATCAGTGTGCGTTTCGGTTTTGTTTGTGTCTCACTCTTAGTTCCTGTTTTAAAGATCTGCTTAAATTAAACGTGTTGTGGTTGAGCGTTTACTCACCGACCCATCCCTGCCCACGACGCCAGTCTGCTCACACGCCCAGTCTGTAATATAATGGGCATGTCCAAGCATGTTTTAAGCTTTTTCAAAATTTCCTGTTCGTGCACAAATGTGTTAAACAGCACGAGCTTCAGTAAATGCTAATCACCAGACGATAAGAGAGGCTTCATAATGCAACTACTGAGCACAGAGAGTTAATAATGATTCTCTGCCCTTATCATTCTTTAATGGCAGGTTCTGTCTAGTGCAGTATTTCCACCACTGAGCCTTTAAGCATTCTGTATTTAAAAAAAACGTACCGTATTGGCCCGAGTATAAGCTGCACTATTTTCCACCATTTCGAACACAATAAACTGTGGTGCTGCTTATTTGTGCGACCGATAAATTTTCAGTTGTAACAGAAACTTCAAATCTAGCTGCACATTTATAACACA
>JAOTRQ010060952.1:0-13581 GCA_028565875.1 Hoplisoma paleatum
CTACTAGTCGATTAGTTGGAGTAAATGACGACCACTGGTCGACCAACAAAATCCTTGGTTGTGGACAGCCCTAGTTTTCCTTGACTTAGTCCCATTCAAATGTGGAGTCGAAACTGAAGGCTGATTTCTAATTCTTAATCGACTCAGGACCCCACCATCACCTCGACAACGTCGGTTACCTTTTATAGTTCTGCATCGAGATCATACGCACTGTGAAGTAATTCCCGATCACAACACTAAAGGGAGTTTTGTAAGGTTTCGTTTGCTTTTGTCTTCACCTTCCCATGTTGGCGCCAAGCAAGAAAAGTAATTTTAGCTGATCGAAATTCAAAAATAAGTGCTTTCAAATGTTGGATCATGAACAAAACATTATAAACATCCAAGCACCGACACATGCATGGACCTCCCCCCGCATGTGGTCTGCATCGTTACTTGCGTTCGTTTCGAAGCAGCACATCGAGTGAAGCAAGAGCTTGATGGTGGGAGGCCGCAAAAGCATCAATTTGATGAAGTATAAATCGACCTTTAGGTGTCACCACACATCATTGTTCATTGTTTATCTAAGTTTGACAATAGCACAACAATGCACTGTTTTGTGTAGCCCAGCAGACCAATAACACAGAGATTCGACGAGACATCGGCGATCATGTTTGAGGGAAATTCTCAGTGCTCCACCAGGCCACAACTTCAGACCTCAACATGATTATTTAGTTTACAAAAATCAATAAAAAATGGAATTTGAGCGAACGGTCAAAGACTCGCCTGACAGAGAGGAGTTCTAGCTTCCTATCCGATCGAATGTGCTGCTTACAAGCTGACCGAAAGTACTAGGCCACCTAACCATGCGCTCGTAAGACATCCATTTTCAAAAACAAATGGTATTAAAATAGAACTTTTTCAGCCTGAACAAGCTCTCTTTTGAGAAAGCTTCTCACAAGGCTGCACACAAGACTTCAGGCTAGGGGACGTCTGTGGAAATTCGGGTCTGTTCAGTCAAAAGAGCGTTTGTACGAACCGGCACCGATGTTGATGTTCCAGTTCATTCTAGAGCTGTTTAGCAAGACTGAGGTCAGGTATCTGTACAGGTCATATAGTCCTTTCATATAGAACTTTCTTTGTGAACATGGAAGCCATGCAGGAATAAGAAAAAGGCCTTGCCTAAGCTACTGCAAACACGAATCCTGTATTTCCAAACACGTTGGTATCATGAGTGAGGGATCCAAGATCTATTAGCAGTTTTGGCATTTGAGGTTGAGGTTTCAGTACGATTGTAGAAGTGGCATCATAAATAGACTCATCAAGATTTTTGACTCAGTAATATTGATGAATTGTAGATGAAAAGTGATCTAAAAAGTGACGTGTAACCCAAGAACCACTTCAGCAATTGATCCGGTATATTTAGCTCCACTATTGATCCAAGACTTTGCTTTGACGCAGATGGTTGGAAGTGATCCATGTACGATCAATGACCAAAAGATTCTAAACGATAACTAACTGGATTGGATATCAGGCAGCACGGCAACTATTTATCCTCAGAAATGATGTAACAAGCAAGAAAAGACCTGAACATTCGAGGAATCAAATTTGTAACGATTAGACAACTGGATCAGATCATCTATAAAACTGCGGCTCTTGTGGGATGTTCCCGGTCTGCAGTTCTACTATAAAAGTTCACAATTCTACCGTAAATGGGATAAAAATGTCAACAATATAAAGCTTTCGTACAGTTTTATAATATATCCTGCTACAGGCATGTCTAAAGTACCAGGCTAAAGACCCGGGAGCCAATTGCAACCCATGTTCAAATTTCTACCAGCTCAGGAACTCAATAATATGACAGTTTAAAATCAAACAAGATGTTGAAAACTCAACAAAATAAATATTAAAATCACATTAATTGATTTTAGTCCAAACCTGTTTAGAATTATTCGTGTTATGTCTGAAGAAGGAAAGTATGAAAGAATGCAATGAAAGAATTCTTAAAATTGTTCGCTTTCATTTAATGTCAATGGTTGGAAAAAATGTCCGACTGTGCCACACATATTTTCACCTCACCTCTCTATTTTAGGGGGGAAAAAAACATAAAGTAATATTCTATAATTAATTATGTACAGTATATCATTTGATTCCTTATAAAGAAAAAGAACCGGTCGAATACATGTTCATCTGTTCAGCTGTTCATCTCTAGACTGAGAATTAAGCACTTATAAACTTTCAAATCAACCAGATGATCTTAAGTCAAGTAAGAACTAGAACCTTCAGTGTGAGATTGTTTAGTCTATAGTACTGTTGATGGTTTTTAAAACTGAAGGTGATTCCTTCCATATTTTTAAACATTATTTATTTTTTGAATTGTGGGTTTTGAATAAGGTCTAGAATAAACATACCACATCAGTAGTTCATTACTTAAAATTTCTGTAGAATTTAATAACAAAGGTTTCAATGGGGGGGGGGTGTTACAGGGTGCATCCTCCCAAATCCAGCTGCACACACACTAACCTACACATGCATGGGAAGAACAACTGTCCAACTCACACATACATCATGCATTATATATATATATATATATATTAGAACTGATCTGTACCCTTAGTGCTGAGTTTGGGGTCGGTTTTGCGTCGGGATCGGTCTTTCCCCCGCAGTTTGGACAGAGTTCTCTTCAGTAAAGGTTCAGCCATGTCCACAGCTCCTTATTTTAATCCGCTCTCCAATCCGGCTGCGTTTCAGTCCGAGTGCGCTCGGTTCGGCATGTTTGCGCCGTTATGAGACTGCGCGTCTGTCTGCGCTCCTGTCTTTACTTTCACAGGAAATAAATTCCACGCATTCTTTCCCAAACTCTTTTTTTTACCCCCTACTCTTTTTTTGGTACCGCCTCGTTTTGGGTGACAGGCCCCGCGGGCTGATGGGAAATGTAGTTTCCCAGAGCTCAGCTCGTAGCACGCTTGTGCGATAATACTACTGCGCATGTGCAGAGAAAAAACCGTTCACTTACGTAAGTGCACTACAAATTGGTGTGTCGTGTGCACTTCTTAGTGCACACTTTTTCACTTAAATGGAACGCTATACTTTAAAGAAGTTGACTATCATTTGATAGAGATTTTCGAATCCGCCAAAATAGCTAGAAACTTTTGTTTACATAAAGCATTTTATGCTGTCGTTTGTTCTGGCCGCTACTAATCGGTCAAAAGCCCCTCCGCTTCCATTATGTAGGAGAAGTGGTTCAACCTGGCTTTTAAGTGCACTTCAGAGTATTTTTGTGTTCAAATATAGTACTCGAAAGGTGCAAGGACGACTTGTTTTAAAAATGCTCGATATACGGTTACAAATGTATTTTTTATCTGTTTTATTGTTACAAAATCAAAGAGCAGCTTTGCTATCAGATAACCATCGTTTTAAATATGTTATCGAAAACTCAAAATACATAAAACAAGCTTAAGCTGGTTCTGTTTGCGAAGAGATAAACTGTATAAAACTAACAACACATTTCATTCACTCTGTTTCCTGCACACACTGTACTTGGCTATGTGGTTGTTTATACTGGCAAATGAGTTCAAGCCACACCAAATATAGTACAATAATACACTTCTGGATTCTGGGGTTACCGTCTAAGGTTATGTGAGTTTTCATCTAAAGATTCAAGAAGAGCTCATAAAACACTAATTTTATTGTAAATAATTAAAGTAACTTAGGGTTAAACAACTTGAACTGGCAACCCTCTAGTTAACGTTACATTAACAATGTTCACATAGTTTTTGCCATATGCTGTAACTAAATCCCTATTATACAGAAAGCAAGCCATTTACAGCTGTGTGTGTGCGTGCGTGCGTGTGTGTGTGTGTGTTTCTCAGCCCTGTGCTGATGTGAGAGGCTCCAGCTGCAGAAAAAGCCCCGCCTCAGTTCTCATGGTGATGATATAATGACGGCGTGCAGGTGTGGATCCTGGGAGAAGCCTGAAACGCCTCAGAGTGAGCGCCACCACCACACGTATCTCTGCCATGGCGAAGCTCTGACCAATACAGTTCCTACGACAGTGACAGTACACACATAGCTTATAAGCATATCACGAAAGCACATGACCTGTACTGAAGTATTTGTGTGTGTGCGTGCATGTGTGTGTCTGTCTTACCTTGGTCCCGCCGAAAATGGAATGAAGGAATATGGGGAGCGCTGTTTTTTGTTACTGGGGTCAAAGCGTGTGGGGTCGTAAACCTGCAAAAGCCAAAGTGTTATGGGAGAAAATATCTTACATAAACAAGCAGTAATAAACTGGTAATAATAAATTAATAATAAATGGTTTATTAGTGCCACGTTTATTTTGAGATTAAAGCAAAAATATTGTGCAATTAATTCAATTTAAGCTGTAATGCACTGACTGGCAAAAAAGGTCAAAAAAGTATTTTAAATTCCAAAAATGTTCGAAAGGACTAGCTTTTATACTCATTTATAAAGCCTTACAGATGTAAAAATCCTTTGCCATGTTTGAATATGAATACAAATATAATCTATGCTTCTCAGTCAAGCATAAATTGAAATGGGATTAATTTAGTCAACTGCACTATTTAAGTAGAATAAAATACACCAAAGATCATTTTTGATCATAGACTTTTCATGATTGTCATATATACGATATAATATATATTTTTTATTATAAAAATAACTTGATTTTACATTACCTAAAAAGATTAATGTTAGAAAAACTGAAAACTAATGCACCTCTGGATTAGGCCAGACATCTGGATTATGGTGGGTGCCGTACACGCTAATGAGACAGATACTTCCTGTGAAGAAACAACATTTTGAACATTAATGGCAAGCACAAACGTTTTGAGCTTTACGCCGATCGAGAGATGTGAGTGAGACTGTGATGAATGAAGCAAATATGATTGGTTACCGTGTGGTATAGTGCGATCTCCGGGAATCTTCATATCCTGAGAGTAATAACGAGTAAAAGTTGGAACAGGACTGTGAAGCCTCAGACTTTCTTTAATGCACATGGTGGTGAAGGGCAGTTCGGTCAGATCATCCCTGCAGGAAAGGACACCAAAGTTTATAAAGATCATTCACCTACAAGTTTAATAATCAATATGTTTTGATTTATAGCATTCTATTCCATTTCATCTAATTCAGGTTCACACAACATTGAAACATTTGCTCTGAAAAGCGTGTAGCATAAACTAGGCATGACTTATCCCAATGTGGTTTAGAAGATGTAACATAAAGCCTTCACATGTAGCCGTTAGCCAACAATCGAAGGCTCATGGTTTATGATTTGGACGTGGCGTGTGGAACTGGCCCGACCCTGAACAGGGTGAAATTCATTACCGCCTTTACAAGCAAATAGAAACGTGTGACTGGCATACCAGATGAGTTCGTCGTCGTCTCGGCCGTTGAGAAGATCGTTAATCTCCGATCTGCAGCGATCCTGATACTCCTGATGCATGGCCAGGTTGTAGAGAACCCATGAGATCCCGCTTGCTGTCGTGTCGTGACCTGGGATTAAACAAAGACAAAAAAATGTCAGTCAGGATTTAATCCTGTGGTGAATGAGGATGAGGATGGAGGCAGTCGTGTTACCGGCGAACATGAACGTGTCTGCTTGGGCTTTAATTTCTTCATCCGACAGACCGTCTCCGTTCTCGTCCTGTCAAAAACAAAGACGTATTATTATTAATTATTAACATAATATTATTGTTATTATTATATCATATTATTATTGTTGTTGTTATTATATTTTTGATTATATTAACACTATTATATTTAAAAAAAATCAATTGTTTTATGTAATATCTATATTATATATTTTTAAATAATACATTTTCATTCATATGTCATTGTTATGATATGCCATAATGTTATATCAAAGTATTTTGTTTATATTATAGTAACACTATTATATTACCAATTTTCAAGTTGTTTTATGTAATATTTATATTATATTATATATATTTTAAATAATCAATTTTTATCCATATGTCATTGTTTGTTATTATTATATCATAATGTTACATCATGTAATTGTTGTTGTTTTTGTATTTTATTTATACTATATTAACAATATTATATCATCAGTTTTTCAATTTCTTATGTAATATTTATATAATATATTTTTTAATCATTAATTTTCGTCCATATGTCATTGTTATTATTATATCGTATCATTATGGTTGTAATTATATTTTGTTTATATTATATTAGCAATTTCTCAAGTTGTTTTATGTAATATTTATTATTATATTTTATATTTTTAAAATAATTAATTTTCATACATGTCATTGTTTCACTTCCAAAAACATAAAGAAGGGGGCTTGACCATGCTGAATTGCACCCCCTGTAGGTAACATTATGTAACTGTTGTATTTTTTTGTCTTCGACCAGGATCAGCATGAAGTGAGAGTTTCCTCAAAAATACAAACAATTGAATCTATCCAAATCATGCAAGGGCACAGTGGGGATTGATCTAGCAACCTTCTCATTACTGGTACCTCAGTCTACCGTTAGTGTACAACAGCCAATGTTGAAATCGTAGCCTCACCTTTGACAGGAGAAGCACTTCGATGAAGTCTGCGTTCCTCCTCTTGTATCCCGTCCCTTTGTCATCCAGCATGCTGTCCTCGGAAGCCTTCTGGCCCAGGATCTGTGATCTGCGCTCCTGGACCACGATGGCGGTGAACTTATGGACGATCTCGCAGGCCTGACGGAAGCGCTTTCCCTCGGCCGAACGTCTGTACAGCCACTCCCAGTGATGAGGGACGTAGCGCTGCCTCTTCACCACCAGCTCACTCAGCTCGTATATAGCGGAGATGTACTCACTGGACTTCCTGTCAGGAGAAAATATTTAGCTTTCAAACTTGCTAATTGAATTATGATAACTTCTCTGTTGCTGACCGTCACACATGGCAAGTGGACAAGTGGCTGACCACTACTTTTCTTCTGCAACAGGCGAGTTATATGTGGATCAGCTTTGTATTTGCAGAGATACATAATGCCTCGCCTCTGTGCATTACTATCAATCAGCCAACAGAGGTCATAATTAAGTATCTGTTTGTGTGTGTGTGTGTGTGTGTGTGTGTGTACTCTATACTCACTCCTGGTCTTGGCAGTGACTGTCATAGCTGAACGTACACTTCAGCAGACTGTCCAGAGTCATCAAGCTCACATGTTCAAACATGTCCAGCTCATTCTTCCCTTCCGCCAACAGGCGGCGCCATTTCTCCTGAAAAAGACAGGGAAAGCGCTGAATTATTGTAGCCGGATTAGAAAAGCAGAAGTACATTTCGCTGTGTGTTTGTCATCTACTACATGCCAACCCAACCACGACCACTGGTTTCTGTTGGGCTTCCTTTTTCTACTAACCTAAAGAGACGGATGTTTCGAAAACTTACTCTGTTTACACAAGCCCGTGCACATTTTTGTGTGTGTGTGTGTTTATGTGTGTGTGTGTTGTCCAGACTTACATGCATGACATTGGTGGAGGTGTTAAATATTGATACATAGTTCTTAAGGATGTCGAAATGGAACGCTGGCGTGAGCAGACGTCGTTGACGTGACCACTCTTTCCCGTTATTAAGTAGAAGACTCTGTCCTGCAACACACACACACACACACACACACACACACACAGATGCAGCACTGTCATTTATGAAACTCATTTGATTATTTTCGTATGTGTATGTGTGTAGATGGATAGCAAGACATATAGACACTTTATTAATCCCAGAGGGAAATTCATGTAATTTGAAGCACCTGATACTCGTGCAGATTAGGTTCAAGTGTGTGTATATGTGAGTGTTAAATATATTCGTGAAGATGTCAGATTGTCACGTATGTATGGTGTAAAAAGTATTTACCCTCCCCCCTTCTTTTCTACATTTCCCCCATCTGACTTCTACAAATTGTGTTGTATGTATTTGTGATTTTGTGTGATAGAGCAACACAAAGTAGCATATACTTGCTACATGAAAACAAAATGATACATGAGTTAAATTTATATTTGTGTGTGTGTAAGTTTGTAGATATATACGTGTGTGTCATTTGTAGATATACAAAGAATGTGTTTGTTTGCATACTTGCATATGCATGTGGGTAAATCAGTAGCCAAGCAGAAGCACCATATCAACCACGATACATGTTTACATGTACATGCGGTGCGTGTGGTGTTATATTTTCATGTGTGTTTGTGTGATAGAGAAGTGATATTTTTTTACCAAGCCAAGGTCTCATGAACCCGTAAAACAGTTCATCTTTAAATGTGATAGACGCTGAAGAGAAAAAAATTGACATGTATTAACAACATCATCACTGATAAACGTCATTAGATCGTTTGAAGCCAGTTGAGAAATGGTTACCGGGGGCAAGAAGCAAAGGTTTGATGTAATCTGGATGGAAAAGTCGCACAATGTCATAAAAAGGCCCCAGGAACCAGGCACAGGAATGACGATACGTCTTCACCAGTTCATCCACCTCCTGCAGACCCACTTCATCAGTCCGGATCTGACACACACAAACACACACACACACAAAACATTAAAACTCATGATGTGGAGATCCGAACCCTGGATGGCAGAAGTGGTGGCGATAAACATAAGCCGTAACTCACGATGCCCATGTGACCCAGCAGCCAGTTACGCATTGGTGGGACTGTGAAGCCGCAGAGTCGTTCACGCTTCCACGCCAGGCGGGTTTTAAACGCCAGAATAAGCAGAGCGATCGTGAGCAGAAGGACGCCGGTTACACCCATCAGTTCCCACAGGTACAGCAGTGGAGCACCTAGAACTCCCAGCGCTCCAGAGAACATCCCTGCCATCCCGATGCACGCTGTCAAAATGATCAATTATAACTATTGGTATTACTTTTTTATTTTATTGTCTGTTCACTACCTTAGTGCTTATGAATAAGGTCTGGAAAGCACCACATTTTGGGACCAACCATGATTGTAAGATGATCTCACAAACACTCGAAATTTCAAGTCTAGGGAATAGAGCACTAAGGTAGTACTCACTCATGCTCTAGTCATGTGATGTGTTGCTCGTATGGGTGAACATCATCTACCAGAATGGAATAATGTCTATTCCAGACCTTACCGTATCTCCACACCATGCCAGCTTATTGACGGTTCTCGCCAGCGTCATGGCCGAAGAGCATTTGGATAAATACCCTTGGCATGACTTTTAATCGCACTGGTAAGTGTCGTTCCCAATCCCGGACAGGATTCTGAGACTCGCAGCATGAACGGTGCGGGCTGACTTGCTGAGACTTGATTGCTGTGAGTCCAGCAATATTAACAAACAGATGTAATCAAAATATATAAATAATAATAATTACAGACCTGTTCAGAGAGCTGTATGTTCGAGTAGCTGTTGGAGTGTTGTCTACTTCAGCTTCTGTACAGACGTGTTCTGGTTACAGAACCTTCAAGATTGTGATCAGTTGTTTGTTCCTCTATGCACACTGTACAGATGAACATACACTTCCTCTACAGGCACTGCACAGACACTTTCTCATCACAGTAAAATTAATTCAACCCCGTCTTCTTTACTCTATTAATAAGGCTCATTAGAAAATGCTAAATGCACAGGTGACAGTTTGATGTTGCACCAGGTCCTGTTATTATTATGTGTAACCTGCCGGTGGCCGGGCAGTTTGAGAACTGGGCTTGTGATGGCAAGGTTGATGGTTCATTTCCGAGTAAACAGGTTATGACTGATGTACCCTTGGGCAAGGCGACAACCCCTAACTGCTTCCCAGGCACCGTGGCTAGGGAAGCCTACTGTGTCGGACACGGATTGGATAAAGTGTTTAAGAAGCACAGTGGTAAAAAAAAAACTGTGAAACTGTAAACTGTGAAAATACATTTCGTAGTGTGCGTTACAACAGAAAACAACATGTTATGTTGGCATTATCTTCTAAAAACATATACAATTCAGGAAATATGAAGAAATTATTTTATTAAATATAGACATAAACATACTCATGTATCAAAATACTGGTTAGCCATGGCCCGGTGGTGAGATCTAGACTTGTGATTGAAAGTTTCCCATTGCCGACAGGTCACGACTGAAGTGCCCTTGAGGAACCTCTAACTGCTGTCAGGGATGCACGTGTGCTCACTGCCTCTTACTATGTTTCATGTTTGGATTGGGTTAAATTCCTTTGTGTAATAGGTCCAGAAGCTGGAGTCAGGTATCGAACCCTATCCCCTAG
The DNA here is from genome assembly GCA_028565875.1 of Hoplisoma paleatum. Taxonomy (NCBI): domain Eukaryota; kingdom Metazoa; phylum Chordata; class Actinopteri; order Siluriformes; family Callichthyidae; genus Hoplisoma; species Hoplisoma paleatum. The sequence goes on from JAOTRQ010060952.1 coordinate 10,201, forward strand.
TGACAGTGAGGTTTCGTCCAGATGCTTCGGTTTCCTCCTACGTTCCAAAGACGTGCGAATGAGCTGAACTAGAGATGTTAGAGATCGTGTGTTTTATGTCATTCCGTTTGTGTTTGATACAAACTTGTGAAACGATGAACTTTGTGCGATGGGTAACAGCAGTGAAAGCCACATCTGCCGTCTGCTGTTTTCACACTCATGACACGTGTGGTTTCTGTGACTTTGACGTCTTCAACGATCTTAATCTTCTTAGTTTGTTGAGCTTTGGGGCTACATTAGTCATCATTGTCCAGAATTTCTTAGCAGCTCAAAACAGGAAGAGAACATCTCTTACTCATTCTTTGACACCTAATCAGGGTCACTACAGCCTACACAAGGCGCAAGGGTGAGGCGTCTGTCCAGCGCAGGGCACATGTACTGTAGCTACACCAAGAGGGCAATTAGTTAACCAGACTCCTTGCTTTTGGACTGGAGGAAACCGGAGCTCTTGAGAAACCCCACACGAAGACAGAAGTGACCCAGACGTTAACGTTCCCTTCTCTTGGGTTTGTTTTGTTTCAGGTTATTTGGCCGTTCAGGAGTGTTTAGGTACTTTCACCACCAGCACCATGGGATTAGTGTTTTTATTTATGAAGGCTTGGCGTATGATCTTTACTGCGTCCTGATGGGTGATGCCCTGAAGAGAGACGCCGTCTACCGATACCAGCTCGAATCCAGCCTAGAAAGAAGGTGAGAACAGAGGTGTGTTGGACGAATGTTTAATGTTTAACACTCAGGTTCTTAAGCATTACTTTGACTTTGGGTGACGTTGACACTCGGCTAGGATCAGAAGTACAAAAGTTTACATTTCACGTGCAGACAACACTTTTGTAAGTTTGTTCCGTTCCTGTAATAAGCTGGATGTTTAACTCCAGTGATACACAGCAAGCAAGAGGACCACAAGCTAGATCAGGGGTCTCAAACCCCTCCTCAAATGACCGGTCTGGCTGCTGGATTTGAATCCAACCAGATCAGAACACACCTCAATAGTTGAATTAGCTGTTTTCAGTTAGAAAGCTGATCGCGTGACGTCCTGGGTTGGTTGGAACAAAGACCCGCAGCCACAGTGGAAATTTTATGGACCCGGTTTGACACCCATGAGCTGGAATAACAGACTGAAAGTCGACCTGATATATACCTTCAGTACGTCAGTAGCTGATGCAGCTCCTCCTGGAAAGATCTTTTCGATTTTTACTACAGGCTGTGCCCTGGAGTCCACGCCACCCGAAATACTGATCCCTAAAGAAAAGAAAAACAGACGCCTTTCTATTAGAGTCTGTATAAAAAGATTCACCTCAGTTCGATGTGCATTCTTCAGTCTTGCTAATGTTCTTTCCTTTAACTCCAGTGATGCAGAATAGATACAGACTAGATCAGGGGTCTCAAACCCATCCTCAAAGAACCGGTCTGGCAGATCCTGTCCTGAGCAGGTTAGGACTATCTCACAAGAGCTACAGTTTAGGGAGGGACTCGTTCATCTAACCATCAGAATGTATCACATTTATTAACTTATTACACTCTCACAGATCCCACAGTGATGAGGCTGGCGAGCCTCGTTTGCAAGCTCATGTTTTAACAGTAGATTGAACAAACACCTTCAGCTGTGCGCTCCCTATTTAAAGCTGTGCAACTCCACATAACATGTAAGATCATTACCTGTGTATTTAGTAGAGATTCAATGCCCTGCAGTATCAGACATACGCTCACCCACTCTGTGCGCTCAACCTAAACTATTTATTATTTATATAAGGACAGCAATTTAAGAGGATTTGGAGGCTTGAAGGTAAAAATAGCTTGTTAAGGACCAGTTTTCCTTTGGATAGTCAGTCGGTATGTTCTGTTTACACCCTGTACTGTTTTGCTCCCTGCCTCCTTTTCTTTCTCTTAGTTATCTAAATAGTGGCGCTGTGGTAAATCAGATGTCAGATCATTCCAGTTCTATTATTAAAATAACCAGAATGAACATTCTTACCCAGTGACTGCCTGGTCTTGCTGATCTTTACAGTTTTCAGTTCATATGCCCGGTCATGTTGTTCCCGTGCCTGTTCGGGGTGCACCGCACTCCTGAGAGGACCGAACACCTGGGACAGCAGGGGTCTCTTCGGTTGTGCGTGGTCCACTACGGTGTGAAAAACATTCTGCACTCGCTTTTCTTTTCTCTTCGCTCTGCCTTCTGACTGTCCTTTACGAAACAAAGATCTCCCTCTTTCTTGGTCGGTGTTGTCTACATAGTCCGAGACAGGAGATGGGTGGGTGCTTTCGGTCAGGAGCCAGTTGGGAGTTCTGGAGGACGTTCTGGAGGAACTGAGCGAGTCTGAGCGAGAGGGGTTATCCAGAGGGACGTCGAGCAGAGGAAGGAATGCCGGAGAAGGATTCGGACTCTGGGCTCGTGATTTGACTCGGGTCATGCGGAGACGATTCATTTGCTCCAGCAGCCGATTCTGACGATCCAGATCCTCGACGGCCTGCAGCTCGAATCCACCCTGCTGGTCTTAATCATATAAACACATACATTCATTTTCAATCACACAACAAGTCACTGATTTGGTATTTTATTATTTTATTATCTGTAACATCAGTATTGTGTTTGAAAAGGCATGGACAGAGTGCCAATGGACCTCCAGGTATCCAACACTCGATTCAACCCAGATGTATGGTGTGCAGGAACAAAAGTAGGAGGTCTGACTTAAGACCTTAGGAACACAGATACCATAAATTGTTAATCCTAAATACAAATACTTACTTAATAAGAATCATAGAATTAACAAGAACTCTAATCATATATACACATATAAGTAAATACATACCTACATGCCACTAATCACATATACACATACATACATTCCCTTAACAAAAATTGATTTATTTAGAGATTCATTATCACGGTTACCACTTACACCCAAACACACAAGCAATTTAGAGCGACCAAACCACCTTTTGCAGCCCACCCTAATTACATAAATACAGTGAATCCATTCACAATGATTGATTCATATATTCGCACAGAAACCCTATGATAAATTGCCTTTCCATCTGTGGTATGTTGCTATGCGTGCAGGGAACACATGGTCACCTGGTACAGGTGTAATAAGGTGACGCTTGGGGGTATCGCCTGCCTTCGGGGAACGGAGAGGAGAGGACCTGCCTAAAAAAAAAAAGAAAGTGCATCACAAAAACTGGGATTCTATTCCTTCTGAGTGGGTGGGTGGGTAGGTAGGTAGGTAGGTAGGTAGGTAGGTAGGTAGGTAGGTAGGTAGGTGGGTAGGGTAGGTAGGTAGGTAGGTAGGTAGGTAGGTAGGTAGGTAGGTAGGTAGGTAGGGTAGGGTAGGTAGGTAGGTAGGT
>JAOTRQ010060962.1:0-13580 GCA_028565875.1 Hoplisoma paleatum
TTTTAAACATTTAATTTTGTTTTTAGTTCTATGGCGGCAATGTCTGTCATTTGCGTGTTCTCTGTGTCTGTGCATGCTTTCTCCCATGATTCAAAAACATGCCATAAAGTTCATTGGTGATGCTAAATTACTAAAGGTGTGTGTGTGTGTGTGTGTGTGTGTGTGTGTGTGTGTGTGTGTGTGTCCCCTGCAATAGACTGCCCCCAGTCCAAGATGTTACTGTGTGCCACAACCCTGTCCTCTAACCTAACCCTGACTAGATAAGCGTTTAATAAAGTAAATGTGTGATTAAATCTAAATGTGGTTATGCTACAGGAACCTACAGGAGTTTGTCAAGAAGTGTTTGTCCCATCCTCCTGTAAGAACCTGTAGGTAGCCTACATGTGACCTTAGTCAGTAATCCGAGTGTGATGCCTGACTTATTGTTTTTTTAGGACTACACCACTGGACACCACTGATCTATACAATCAAGAACTTGGTAACTGGAAACCACCAGGCCATTGGTGACGTCTCTTTCCCAGCCCCCTTTTTTGGTCACGTGTTCATAGCTAACTAGGCTTTTATTTTGATGCGTTCAGTCTTAGCTTTGGCTTAAACTGTATGCTAACCTGGCGTGGCTAAGAGAGCTAACTTGCTAGCGGTGTTAGATACAGACACGTAGCTCGCGGTAAGAAATGTAAAAATTATGTATAGTTGTGTATGCTTTGTGTGAGTAGTTTGTGATAATATTAGTCGAACGATTGTTTTGTGTTGATATTGATGATTTTTTTTTTATTTATGCGTAAAATTTCATCGTCGGCCTATCGTCTGGCCTCGTTCACGCTCGCGCTCTAGTTTACGCGGGCACGCTTGATGGCCTCGGATTCATTTCTGTCAGTGTGGCTACAAATTATTCGATATTTTCGGTGATATTTTGATTTTTTTTTTAAATTAACGAACAACCGTGTAACGGTTCTAATACGTGTTGTGTAGAATAGTAAATTAGCATAGCTCACGAAATGCGCGTGACGCGTGGTGTAGGTTAGCTTAGTTGCTAACTTACTACCTTTAACTGAGTAATATAAAATATATTTAAATTCGTCGTACAGCAAATGTTATTCTACACAAAACGTTAGTTTCGGTCATGAGTCGAATGTTTTTACGTTAATGATACAAAAACGTTCGTTCATTTGGTTTATTTTAGCGTTTCAATGTTAAGTTAGCGCGAAAACGGACCGCATAAATTTACAGGTAAAGCGCTGTACAGTTATAGATCCCGGACAATCTCATTCATAATTTTATTTATTTATGTGTATATTATATTATATTATATAACAGTCTGATGTTTATTTCTCGACGCCCGGTTTGTGTTTGCTGGTGTTTGTAGTTAATCACGAACTCTTTGTTCGGATCCTCCAGCCAGAAGTGTTTTTGTTTAAATTTCCTCGGTTCGTTTCGCCTTGTAAGAAAAGGTTTTTAAAGCGAAAATGATTGATTTGGATTTGCTGAATATGCCGTCCGATAACATTCCTGCTCTATTGTTGTAACGCGTTATAACGTGTTGCCTGCTGGCAGTCTCAGAATTGCGATTTCGTTGGTAATTCGATTGTATTATCAGTTAATACATTAAATACACTGATAAATAATTGAATAGTTTTGTGTTCAAAATATTAAATCAGCATTTTAGTGTTTACATTGTAAATGATTTTACTTTAGCAAATGGTTCCATTTTGAGACACGAGCTTATGTCTGCTTATAACAATGCAATGGAAATTTAACATCCAGGATTTAACAATTAAAATGCAATTCCTATGAATTCTAACATATTTTCTTTTTGCTTTTAGATTTGCTTGTTGAATAAGAAACCAAGGGCGAAAGTTGTGATAATGGCAGGTTTGTACAGTTTTTATCTTTTTAAGACTTGAAATTAATGTGTAAATCTTACATCAGGACAATCAAGTTTGATTCAACTGGTGGTAAATGATTAACTGTCTTGGCTTGTAAGTGGCCGATAAGTTAGTCGAAATATATTATGTTTAAACATGTCTGTTTTTTTATAAAAGTATATCTTTAGCAGCAGCAATGATTGCTCTTAATGTGTTTGCAGTTGTTGTTTTGATGGTCGATAAAATATTTTAGATGTTTAATTTCTCACTTGTTTATACGTATCGTGTCCTTTTTTCCTCTCTTTGACAGAGCCTTGCGCGCTTGACTGTAAAGTGTATGTAGGAAATCTAGGAGATAATGGAAACAAGACTGACTTGGAGAGGGCTTTTGGTTATTATGGCCCCCTAAGGAGTGTGTGGGTGGCCAGACACCCTCCTGGTTTTGCATTTGTGGAGTTCGAAGATCCTAGAGATGCTAGAGATGCTGTGAGAGAGTTAGATGGACGGTAAGAGCGTTATTCACTTTCATTCACAATTTTTCAAAATAAAATCTTTTGTTTTCGGTATGTGAAGAGCTTGCAGGCCACCACTTGTTGAGTTAGAATAATTTACAGGAACCTGTGCTGTAGGGTGTATAAACTGAAGTATGTTTTTAGAACACTTTGTGGCTGTCGCGTGCGAGTCGAGATGTCAAATGGCGAGAAGCGCAATCGAGGTCCACCATCTTCCTGGGGTCGCCGATCAAGAGATGACTATAGGCGCCGTAGCCCAGCTCCCCGACGCCGGTAAAGCTAAAAATGTCTTCTTTTTTATTTACTTTGTTTGATAACATGAGCTATATGACCAGTTGTATGTGGGTAAGTAATTCAAGAAATTTCGTTATGCAGCATTTGCTCATTTGGATTAGCTATTTGTTTTATTTTTGTCTTTGCATTATTAAAGCGTTTACTTTCTTACTGGGTCAGGCATGATCTTGTAATTAGAATCTGGTTGACAATGATCTGGCTGTGTTTTTTTTGCTTCTCAGTTATGTCCGTGCATTTGTATTTGTTTTAACTTCAAACAAGCTTGTTTTACCTTGTTAAACTATTAGTTACTAGATTTCTGGTTTAGGAGGTTTTTATGGGAAAATGCTGGATAAGGAGAATTAAATGACCACCTGTGGTGAAGTTGGACTACCACTAAATTGAGTAATTGTTCTGGATTGATTTTAATTCTGCTGATTCCAGCTGACTTAAATCTGTTACATTGGTACCAAGTTAGCCTGTTCTGTCTTTATACAATTAAAAAGGTGTTGTGTAGTTTCTCAATTTGTATTGCTCTGTGTAGGTCCATAGTGTATGTAATTATCTTTATTTCTTATATTTAAGTTGTTTAATTTATAAGTTATATTTTGATTGCCATCATTATAAGCATTTATTATAGTGGCCCGTTTGTTTTCTCCCAAATTAAGTATTTGTTTCTAATGTAAACACAATCTGACATGGTTCCTCATTATATATGGCATACTTGTAATACAATACAAGATCATGTCTTTCTCTTTAAGTATATTTATTCAGAGCTCTGGAAAGTCCACTTCAAATTCAGTTTTATAATTTAATGGGATGAATTTGACCAAAGTGAGTAGTTTATTCCTATTTTAGTTTAGAGAATAAAAAACTGCTCAGTTTGATCAAATACTTCACGTGAAACAAAAATTGACCGTTTGTTTTTCCAGAGCTTTATAGTCACCATAAGCTAGATGTCGGCTTTTCATTTTATGCAGCGTTAGTTGCAGTTCTTTTCTCATTGTTTGGGCTTTGTACCATTTTGTCTCTATTAATGAAGTTGAACCCCATTTCAGAGACATCTTCCCTCTCCTCATCAACTCCTGTGTCGGTCAACTAGCCCAGTTTCGACACCTTTGTGACCAGCTCACATATCCCAAGCATGGTCACCAGTCCATTGCCTCCTGAACATGTCTCTCTCTAAGGGTCTTCCAGTTCCTTCAGCAAAACTACCCACTCCACCCATACAACCAATCGACGGCTCTTATTCTTCTCTAATGTCTACAAAACAGCCTTCCCTCAGCCGTCCTCAGCTAACTGACCTCTTCAGCCAGCCATAGCAATCAGCAATGTTAACGTCTAGAAATCAGCTCCCCGCATTTTCTACCCTCCTGACCAGCACACAGCCTCTTTGCATCCTTACTAGCTTGTTGAAACCAAACAATAGTAAGTTAAAACCTTTTGCTCAAGTGTAATGACTTTGTTGCAGTAGGATTTCAGACATCACTTCTTTACGTGTTGGTATTTTAAGGCACACTATGATACACTTTACACTACCAGTGGATGGACAAGGTGCCTAATCTAACAGAAATGATTCCACCTCATTACTATATTTACACTCCTACACTTCATTTTCAAGTAGTGTTCCTATCAGTATCTGTCAAACTAATAAAATTAACAAATAATTGTTGATGCATTTAGGTAGCATGTTTCCAGAAGTTCAACTCACTTTTACATCCTTGGGCAATCAAATGTCAGTTGTGGTTATCACACACCATACAGGTACAAATGTAGCAAACAGTGGGGGTCATCATTCCAACTGAATGTCCATTCTATTTATTCAATTATTCTTATCTATTGCTGTCATCTTCTGTTAGGTCCCCTAGGAGGAGGAGTTTCAGCCGCAGTCGCAGCAGGTGAGATTCTGAAACAAGAAATGATCAATTTTAACCATCATTTGGTGAATGAAACAGTTTGGCATAATAAAAATGCTATTTGTAGGTCCAAGGACAGGAGAAGGGAAAGATCTGTATCTCGTAATGGCAACAATAAACCTTCCCGATCTTTCTCAAGATCACGCAGGTTTGTTTACTCATCTAGCACTTTCACATAATGTAAATGTTGAAGTTTCTTATACATTTTTCCTTTTATTAGTCGCTCTCGATCCAATGACCGGAGGTAAGATGTGCCGGATGTCAGGATACTGGAGAAGGTTGTTCTGTGTAGTACAACCAGAGTTGATTGTGTGTGGGGTCTTTTTTTATTATTAATATTAAACAATTCTACTTTTTTGAAAGTTTTCCCCCCCATTTCTTATTCTGGTCTACATTATAATGTTTTACCCATTGGTGTTCTCTTGTTGCTTATAACATGTTTGTTTAAACAAGTCGTAAAACTAGACCGGCATATGTTGCTTGTTTTAAATAAAATGTTTTTTTCTCTTTGATTTGCAAGTCGTCTATTCATTTGTGAAATTGCACTTATTGATTTCTTAGAACATTTGAGTTACATGTTTTATACACTTTTTTATATTTTAACGTTGAAGCACTCGCCCTCAACAAAAGAACGATCGGTCAAACACAAATTTAGTGGAACATGTATAATACCAATTGCATTGACGTGGGCAGTTGCAGCATGTTTATGATGTGTTGGGGTTATGTGATTGTAATTTAATTGTGCTTACCTGTTTGTGTGATTTTGAATACAAAATTGGATGGAAAGTTCAACAGTAACACTGCAGTTTTACTATTACTTTATGTACTTAAATGGTGTTCCCAGTGTTTGTGCGTTATACCGGGTGTTCTGGTCCCACTGTCCAGAAATGTGCAGGTGTGGCAAACTTACAGGAAATTATTTAGGAAAATTGCAACACGACGAAAGTGATCATGTATTTATTTGCAACAAATGATATCTAATCCTCTCCACCAGATGGCAGGTCACAGCTATTTTACTGTATTGTTTGTACAGTATATTAACATAAGCGTGCTATACTGATTGTTAGGTCACAATGAAATATTCTGCAACTATAGATTCAACATAACGGAAAGTCGACTAACAGATTACACTAATAGAACACGTGTAAAATGTTGCATTGTATGCAGGTTGTATTAGTTAAAAACTACAGTAAAGTTAAATACTAATATTTTTCACTTTTTCCTAGCACAATCCTGTTGACTTCAATTAATTGATTCTGCAAATATTTTAGGTGGCCTGTAATTGAACATTTTTATTTAGTTACATATGACACTTAGGGTGTTTCCTCGACATTGCTGGAAAGAGTAATAAACCACATTCTGCAAAATGTTTTCTTTGTTTTGTGCATGTGTTATATAAACCTTTTTCATTTGTCAAAAGTCTATGTTCATGTGCATTAGTTGCAACAGTTCTTAGTGAGGATGGGGTATGGGACTCTGCAGACCAGAATGTTGCTAAAACTTTAAAACATACTAGTTTAATTTACTTGCCAAATGGGTGTGATTAAAAGAGGATAGTCCACATACCTTTGGTTAAAAGTTGTACAACATGTCCTGAGGAGAATTAATTGGGTGTGGAACATACTCATAATAGGTTATACAAATTGTCTGGTAAACAATAGCATTAAAAAAACTTAATTCCTACATGTAGCTCACACGTGGTTGGTCAGCACCTCTTGTGCAACTGAAAACATGACAGGGTTTACCCTTAGTGCAATGTGTTAACAGCACAGGAAGTTAGCAGCAAAGAAGGAAGCTAAATGTGGTAGAGAAAATTGGTAGGTACTGCAGAAAAGATTTAGGAGCCTTCAGTAACAAACAACTATGTGTGCTTTGCTCACATTTATATAATATTTTTGAGTGATCATCTTTCATTAACGTCTGAGGTAGGTGTATGATTTTCTTTCTTAAGATAAGTTTAAGCAACACATTACTACTAGTATTACTGATATGTTGATATGGATCATTATTTGTAGTTAGCTAACATCTAAAATAATTACCAATCTTAAAGATGTAGCAAACCTGCTGTTTTTTTATATATACACGATGAATGTTTTTTTCTTTTAAACTAAGCAGTTATCGTTTTAAACTTCAATGAAGTGACACCAGCAATATTTTAAAAAATCTTCAGAAGAATGTAACACAGATGGGTCTTAATCAATGATTTAGAAACCACCTATGAGATTTCTCCTAACCTTTCTAAACAAACGAATGATCCTTTTTTGTTTGTGTGCTTAGTAGAACAGCAGTCCATTATGCTTTATATTGGTAATTTAGACCATTAACCTTATAGAAATAACACGATGAGTGGGCAAAATGTCAAGAGCTGTCATTTTACCAAATCCATCCATGAATAGTCAAATCTTCGTCTAACTAGTCTCATACCCAAAACATTAAAATACAACTTAGGCCGTGTTCATACTAGATGCTTTTCCATGTCTGGGTCGGTGTACACAAGTGTATTGTGCAAGATTTTTTCCACAGCATGTATTTTGTGTTTTCATTGGTTGTTAGACATCGCTCACTGCCAGTCGGCTGACTCAATTCGAAATATTATAAAGAATTTTACAATACTGGTAGTACGTGCTATTCATTTAGCTCATGATAAATAGCAAATCTGACAATTAACAGGGGATTTGGCCTCTATAACTAGTGAGAAAACATAAATAAGACTAACTCCATTTTATTAGCACAAAAAAGGACACGTTTTAAATCATAAAGCATGTTTTAATGTATTAACATTGGTTTAATTGAATAAGTACATTCGTTTTTTTTTCTGTAACAGCAGGTCACATTGTAACAATCATGTCCAGCAATAAATCAAAAAGAAGCCAAAAGCTCGGTTCCTCTCGGCGAGGCCGCAATAACAGAGATGCTGGAGAAGTTGAAAATGACAAACAACCAGAAAGTCAGGATATAAATCCTCATACAGTTTCAGAAACCCAACCGGCCAGTGATCAGTCAGCAGTGGCTGGCATCGGTGAGCCTACAGTTACATTAGAACTTCCTGCTCAGTCACAACTCAAGGACTTACAGGATCCATCAAGACAGACTAATGTAGAGAGTAAGAAAAGAAAAATGGGCTCAACTCGCAAAAGCAACAGAGGAAAGGTTCAGGAACCTTCTGAGGAAGAATCTGAGAGGAGGCTTGATGTAACACGTGGAGTTACCGAGGAGCTGGAGGTAACTGAAGATGTGTCGGTCACTGAAAATTATGATACGAAGAAAGACACAAGTTCTGCAGCAGAGGATCTTTCTGTAATAAAAGAACAACAAAATTTGAATTCAGATATAATGTCTGAGACTTCTGCAGTGGATATAACTACCAACGCAGATATGTTATCTGTAACAGGTCATACAGAGACAACTGACGGGAATATTAGTGATCATGTGCAACCGAGAGCTCTAGATCTCACACAAAATGAAGAGAAACAGCAACAAAGCACAGATACAGCTACAAATGTAGTAAATACAGAAGAAGTTCAACATGAAATCAGAGAACTAGCATTTACTTCAGATTTGATTTCTCAACCACAGGCGGCTGGGGTATCACAGGATAACCATGATATAATTATGACAGAAATGAAATATGAACCAGTAACAGAAGGTTTTAAAGGAACTGCTCCACCAAATCAGACAGATAAGAGACAGAATGAAGATTTCACCAAATTAGTAGAGTTTGAAAATCAAGACCAGCAGGATCTGCCCAATGAATCGTTGACGTATGAAATCAATGTTTTACAGGGTGAACAACTGGTCCATGATGCTATAACTCGTGAAGAAAACACTCCTAAACATGTGTGCCAACATTCAGATATAGATTTTAAAATCCAGCCATTGGGTAGCATTTCGAATGATCATGACCAGTCAGACAAGGCACAGTCGGGTCAAAATGATTCCATTTGTTTTAGTGATCACGCAACTGAATCTAAAACACCTCAGGTAAACAATCAAGTAGAAATATTTAGTGAGCAGATTGACTTATTGCAAGACACGTTACCCAACATAACAAATGCAACTCCTATTAAAAACCAAGAAGTGAGAAAGGATTATCAGAAATGTCTCAACAATCATCTTGACAGTGCCACTCCTTCCAAGGACACTGTGCTGAATTCCATGCCTGATCAAGCAAGTTCTGTTGTTACAGAAGAGGACAAACCAGAAACAGAGAGTACAAACACAATGGCAAATTCTAGCACTGATGTTAGAGGACAAATTATCAATAATGCAACTCCATCAATTTCTTCGCTTAATGACAATGACCAACAATGTCTTACTTCTTCTGATAGACAAGAGGACTGTAAGAATGTTAAAACCAAAACTGAAAACCAAAGTTCTGGTGACGAGAACATTTCTAACGATAGCTTGTTAAATAAAGAACATGATGTTAAGCTAAATATAGATTTAACATGCGTTGAGAACATTTGTGCAAAAGATAACTTAAATGAGGTCACTGTGGAGAATAAGAGGAAGCAAGTTGAAGAGGTTTCGGAGCCAACATACATAAAACAAACAGTAGAGTACGACGGAAAAATCAGTGAAACACCAAAACTGAAAGACCAAAGCGATGAAGGTGCTTTAAGTCCGTGTGAACCTATCGACAGTAAAGTTATACATCACATATCAGGGGAAAGTGGTACCAAAGAGGACATGGTTAAAATACAGGAAGACCTGGACAAACCAGATCATGATAAAGAAATAACAGAAGATGTGAGTAATGCTAGTGATGCTATAACATCTTTTGATCAGTTGCTACCTTTAACAGAAATATCTGATTTTATCAAAGAAACTGTGCTTATTCCTGCTGTTTCACTGTATGAGGAAATGCAAGCCACAAACGTGCTACATGATGATTCAGGGGAGCTCCCATCTGAAATTAAGATGCAGCCTAATGAAGATTTTGTTCATTTGCAGTCAAGTTCTCCCCTGTTGTCTGACAACAAAGTAAGTCTGGATGCTAGGCCTAATAATGCCTCACATTTTCTCCTGAATGATACAATAGATAAAGACAGACAGAAAGAAAGTAGCATAATTGATGACCGGAATCTTGAAATCATTGAAGAACGAAACCCTCAAGAAAACCTTTCTGGACAAAGTGCTTTATCAGTAGGACAGCATAATACTGAAACAACTGCAGTAATGAATAACGACTTTGGTCAAATAAGACAAACAATAATGGATGTACTGGAGATGATGAGTTTAAACACAGAGCATGAGGCGATATCGGTGGATGATGCATCACATGATTTAAATGAAAACCTAAATGATGAAAAACTCCTACAGACAGAAAGCGATGCATTAAAAGAAACACAAAGCTTTAGGGAAGGTGTAATAGATGAGGCAAATGATCAGCAAGTAGTGGATTGTGCCAATTTAAGACCAACACATTCAGGTAGTGACTTGGCTGATGTACTGCTTGAAAAATCGTTTTCTCAGAAAGGAAACAATAAAGTACCTTCGGTTTCTGGCTCTGTTACAGATATCGACTTCTCCTCTAACACTGTCAGAGATGAAACAGAGAAACTAGAGAATGTACAGGATAATGAAATCTCAGCCACATTATTGGGACAGTTCCAAGCATCATTTACTTCTGAACTTGTTACAACAAATACCGAAGCACAGTTGACTTCTGTTGAGCCCACAGAACCTGTAGAGAGAGGTCAGTTGTCAGAACCAAATATAAGACATTTGATATCAGAAGCGACTCCGTTACAGGATGAAGTGAATGTACCGATCAGTACAACTGGACTCAAACGCAAAATGGGTTCAACACGCAAGACTGTTCGAAGAAAGAAAAATGAAGATGTGGATATGTTCAAAGGGAGTAAAGATAATTTTGAAACCAATACAGATCCGTCACCTTTAACAAAGAGTGTTGAAGAGATCCAAAATGATGAAAAAGAAAGCAAAGATACCAGACTAGATAGTGAGAGTAAGGAAAAAGAGTTTATACAGAAGCAGGAGCCATGCAGTGAAAAAGTGGGAAATGAATTAAAAGATGTGAGATGTGCAGAGGAGGTTAAAAATAGTAGCACATCTCAATTTGGATTACAAGAGAAGAAGCAGCCATGCACTGAAAAACAGGAAAACAAATTAGTTCAGACAGCTACAGACCTGCTTACTAAACCCGAAGTGTCACATGACATCCCACAGACAACTGAGCAGAAAGCAGCTCTTGAACCAAAAAATGAAGCAGTAGAGTATGGAGGGATTGATACTTCAACTGTTCATCAGATTGACAGTGTGGTCTGGGATGAAGTAACTGATGCAAAAGGAAAAGCAGAACTTATACAGGGAGATGAAAAACTAGAAGCAGATGTAGACCTGGATGGAAAGGTCACATCTTTACACATCGAGCACAGTTTAGACATCACAGAAATTCAGAACGACACTTTAACAGACCGTACATCCATGTCGGCACAGGTACATAGTACAAGTATTAAAAATGTATCTGCCAGTCAAGCAGATCATCTGGCACCTGTTAACCTCATGGAGCAAAATGCTGAAACTAATGCCAGTTTAGTCATAGCAGTGAATGTAAATCTAGACAAACCTGATCAGAATGATAGCACATCTGAAGATCATTCAGACAACCTGACAAACAGGGAACATGATTCAGAGCAATTCAAACGCCTAGGTGGTTTCACACAGGAATTAAAACCTGCTATTGATGAAATGACACGCCATTCTGAATATAAAAGCTCTGGAAATAAAAGAAAAATGGGTTCAACTCGAAGTCGTAAAGGCCAAAGTGCTGGGCGGGTCAAGGAAGGAACTTTAATAATGGAAATGGAAAAAGAAAACAATCCAAAAGACACAGAAATATGTACAGCAACGTCTGAAGTAGAAACCTTTAACATCATCCCTGAAGCATCTCACCAGTCTATAGAAATTCACTCGGTGACATTAGAACCACTGAACTTCATGCAGCCGGAAAAAATGGATACCAGTGGACAACATGAGTTGGTGGATGAATTGCACCTCGATCAAACAGTAGAATCAGACACAATTATTTTATTCCCAAAACAAAAAAATCAAGAAGGCCAGGACATAGATAAACAATCTAATTGTGAAGCCAGACAACTGAAAGACGAAATCAATGCTGGGGAAAACCTTACCTCAGATAATGAAGTCATAGAATCTCAGGCTACTAGTCAATCATTACTTTCTGATGTAGGTTCATCAAAGTTAGAAGATTTTAAGATCAGAGAGCAGAAAAATAATTATGAAGATCTGTCTATCAAAAAGGAAAATAATGATTTAAAACTTTCCAGTGACGTTACAGAAGTTTATTCACAACAGTGTGCACATAATTATTTGTCAATTCAAACTACTAAACCAAGTATCGTTAGCAACACGGCTCCAACATGTGTTTCAGATCCAGTTAATGACAACAACGGAAAAGAAACTGCAATGGAAAAAGACACTGCAGAACTGCATACACAAAGTGAAACTGAGACAAAGAAGTTTGAATCAAAGCAAAAGTTTCAGAAAAGCCAGCAACTAAACAACGAAGAAGAAACGAGTGAATGGAAATGTATGGAAGACAAAAAAGTTGATGAACAAATGGAAGATCAAAAGGCAACACCAAGCCTGCTTACTGAACCACAGATGTCACTTGCCGTTTGTGACCCCTCCTTGATGAATCAGAAAACGGACACTCTTGAATCAAGATGCGAAAGGATTGACACGCCACCTATTGTGTTAGCAAACGTACATCATTTTGATAATGTCATTCCTGAAGCAAGGGATGCTTTATTCATGCCAGAGTATAAAGAAAATGTTCATATAATTGGATCTCAACACGACGAATCTCAAGAAAAAACTCTAGAAGATATATCAAAGCAAAATAAGATAACAGACAAAGAACAAGATGAAAGCCTAGATGTTCATGAACATGAGTCAAAATCTGCTCAGGATCAATTGAAAACAGAAGATCGTGTTACTTCTGGACAAAGAAGGAAAATGGGTTCAACTCGCAAGGGTTTAAGAGGACATTCAGCAGGAGGCCAAAAAGAAGTGCAAGAAATAGATAACAACCAGGAACAAGCAATAAATGAAGGTAATGCATCTTGCACGAATGAATCTAGAGCTGCCGAAGAATCAACAGAATCTATAAAAGCAGCAACACATGGCAGCACTGTTGACACCGTTCTTCAAGAAACACAGTGTGGTCGACAAATAGCAGAGACAACAAGACAAGATGATAAACCGCAGACTGAAAGCGAACACTTCCAGATTAGTGAGATTGTGTGTGAGCTAGAAAAGAGCAATCAACCCAGTGTATTACAAATAACAGAAACAATGTCGAACCAAAACAAGGGTGCTCTTCAGGTACCCATATCTCAGAGCTCTGAATCTCCCACGCCACCAGGTTCTCCGGGGAAAAAAAGGAAAATCGGGTCATCTCGCAAGATTTCAAGAAACAAACTTACAGAAAAGATCAACAATGAAAACATCGAGATTGAACCTGAGACTCAAAAATCGATCAAGTGTGTAGAAACATCAAACAGCATGATCATGGATAATGTCACTGAAGATGTGCAGGGGGCAGCTGAACCCAGAGCTGAAGTTCAAGCTCCTTGTCAATCAAATGAATGTAGTACAACAACCACAGAGCATCAGGGCAAGCGGAAATTTGGATCCAGAAGGGTGGCAAAGGATAGCAGTGGTCTGGGTGTGAATACACATGATGATTATGAGACCGGCCAGCAAAAAACAGACATCCAAAGAATTTCTGATGAATTATGGGTATGTCATTGGTATTTCCTCTTTTAATTGGTATTGATATTCTATGAGGGAAACAATTCGTTTTACTCAAAGCTTAACTACTCAATTTCTTAACTGCTCATCAGGGTTGCGGTGTGTGTGTGTGTGTGTGTGTGTGTGTGTGTGTGTGTGTGTGTGTGTGTGTGTGCTGGAGGCGAAATGTCTCAGGGTACATTGCGATCCTGGCTCATATAAATATTTTATTT
>JAOTRQ010060979.1:0-13578 GCA_028565875.1 Hoplisoma paleatum
ATCAAACTGGTCGCCCGCCGCATTAGTTGGTACCCCAAAAGTAGCCCGCAGCTTCAAAAAGGTTGGTGACCCCTGTTGTAGATGTTATCCTGCTGCAGAATAAATTTGGGGGCTATCATACTCTGATATTATTACATGATCGAAAAGTATCTGCTCCAGACTTGGAAGGACCTCCACCATGCTTTGGTGTTGCCTGCAGACATCATTATTATACAGCTCTCCTGTCCTTCCTCCAACAGCTGTCGTCTTCTCCGGCCAAATATTTCACATTTTTACTCATCAGTCCAGAGCACTTGCTGCCATTTCTCTACACCCCTGTTCCTATGTTTTCGTTCATAATGGAGTTGCTTGGCTATGAGGTTTCATAGCTTTATATTTTTGGCTGCAAGTCTTCCATAAAGACCATTTCTGGCAAGATTTTCAGCTAAATCGGATGCCTGCCATGAAGCAAAATGTTGTACGAGTTATATACTAGCACACACAGTCCAAAATAACAAAAACATCAAAAAATAAACAGAGATAGACATACAAACACAGATCACAACACTAAATCATCACAGATAAATAAACACAAAGACAGCTAAACAAATAGTTATAAAAAATATATAGCTAGACACAGACAGACGAATAGGCTGATAATACAATAGGGCAGACAGACAAATAAATATAAAGATAGTCAGATAGACACATTTATTCAAGTGCTTTTTAAGTATATTGGGCATGTCAGTTGTTGTGTATATTTTATACTCATCCCCCTGTAGAACATTTAATAATCAAAAACGATCCCCACTAGAATTGAGAATACTCTCGCACTTTAACAAACTTTAACCCAATCTGTGCAGTGAACTTTCACTAGTAAACTCACACTACAGAGCAACAGTCAGCAGCCCTTGCCACGGCCTTAAGAGAGAAGTTAGTTTGCTCAAAGGCAATTCAATCCAGACCTGTTGGTTCTCTGAATCAAACCGGCAACTTTCAAATAACAAGCCCCAGTTCTTTAACCACCGGGCCACAGATGGCCTATTAACTCCTAATAGGGGGGACAGTGTAGCCTAGTGGGTAAAGCGTTGGGCTGGGAACCCAAAGGTTGGGGGTTCAAATACAGGCTCTGTTCACTCTGTACACTCCCCTACTCTGTTGGGTCCTTGAGCGAGACCCTTAACCCTGTCTGCTCCAGGGGCGCTGTGCATTGGCTGACCCTGCGCTCTGACCCCAACTTCCAGAAACATTTCATTGTTCTGTACATCTGTATATGTGTAATGACAAATAAAATTGAATTTGAATTTAAAACTTATTGCAATAAACGTATTATTATGTTATGTGGTTGATGGACAATTCTCAACACTGCAATAATAATGGCATGGAAATAAAATAGTAGTGTTTCTGTATTGATTGTTTAGTGTATTAATGCTTACTGTAATGAATGTCGATTTTGCAGTAGTATTGGGAGTTTTGGAAGCTTATTAAAACGTTAAAAAAAATTTTAAGCGTAAAAAGTATTTTAAGCTCCATAACACTGCGAAACCCAGACCAAAACATACCACCACGTCATTCCCATGTTAGAGTCATTGCAGCGTACCATCTGGTCAGTGGTGATTTGATTGATAAAACAGGTAAAGCAGGCTGACAAAGTACCTGTACCGAGGAACAGACGGCTACAGTCACTTAACGATACAGGGTTGATCAATATGGTCAGTGTGGCTGATAAAATAATTAATAATAACAACAATAAAGAATGTATGTTTACTAAAGCAGATTCAAGGGAAAATACTGTAACATGTTTTCTATTTTCTCCTGCAAATGCATCTTCCGTAGATTCAATACTAAATGAATAGATTAATTGAAGCTGATGGAAGAATCGTGAGTGTACGGGCTGAACTGTAGGGTACCAGACAGCATTCATA
Source organism: Hoplisoma paleatum (assembly GCA_028565875.1). Taxonomy (NCBI): domain Eukaryota; kingdom Metazoa; phylum Chordata; class Actinopteri; order Siluriformes; family Callichthyidae; genus Hoplisoma; species Hoplisoma paleatum. The sequence goes on from JAOTRQ010060979.1 coordinate 1,905, forward strand.
CGCAAATGGAACCAGCGTAATAACCTTAATCATTCTGACTGATGACTGTGATCATCAGCTGTGATTAAGAGCAGAGAGATGCAGTACATGTGAATGAATGTTGAACTGCAGGAACACCGAATGTCTCACCCGAATGTTTAATGGCACGAGCACGGTCAGGACACATAGGAAGATTTTTTTTTTACTTGATGAAAATTCATTAGACCTTAAGATACGTGATTATGAAGCATTAACCACGTTAGTCTGGTTTAATTAAGTCTCCGTTGAATAACTTTCAACACAAAATTGACAAGAATGTTGCTATAAACTTCATCTTATTGGATTTTTGGACATTACACACAATTTAGGAATGTAAAAAAAATCAATTTAGTCATGTAATGATTCACAATCCACAATACAACCTTTTAAAAAAATTTAAACATGAAATTAAAGAAATTATTTGATGTTAACTTTAACAGAGGCTGTGTTTAGAAACGTAAACTTAAATTAATTTCTTACTTTGCCGTTCCTCCATTCACCAATAAAGTAAAACAGACTTAAAAAGATTTTTTTAACCACTCAATACAAATTAAAAGATAAAATAAAACAAGCCTTGCAAAATATATACATGTATAAGGTTTGGGCGGCACGGTGGCTGAGTGGTTATAGCACTGTCGCCTCACAGCAAGAAGTCCCGGGTTCGATCCCCGTGTCAGCATGGGTTTCCTACGGGTACTCCGGTATCCTCCCACAGTGTGAAATCACACAGTGTGATTAGAAGTGTGAAATAGTCTCACAAGTTCCCACCACTTACTGGTGGTTGTCGTCAGGAAGGGCATCCGGACAGAAAATTCTGCTCCAAACATTAACGTCCTACCCCAGGAACTGGGAAAACGGACGATAAATGAGTTGATAGAAAGAGAGAGGCGTGTTAAAAAAATAATAAACAGTTAATATTCATACACACTGTTACAAGTATATTTATTATATATTACTAAGTATGTTTTACAGTTTTAGCATTTACCAGACCAAAGGGATTTAACATAATGGTTACAGTTTGCACTTTGAGCAATTATGAGTTAAGGGCCTTGCTCATGGGCCCAGCACTGACAACCTTTAGCCAGTTTAATAGTCCAGTATTTTAATCGCTATACTACAATTTATATTTATGCATGTATTTATTTAGTAAATGCATTGTATATTTATACTTAAATTCTAATACTAAATTTTTCATTCTTTAATTCTACTTGTATTAAATGTCTATAGCCGCTCCAATATGCAGGTAGAATTGAGTTAGGACGAGGTCATATAAGGTTGTGATGGGTTGCATTGGCTCAATGAGCGCTCTCAAGTGAAGTAATCTGGGTTCTTTTTTGTGCATGTTTTCCACATGTGTGCACCGGTTTCATCCGAGTGCTGTGTTTCACTTGGAACATACACTGATGAATCTTGTGTAACCACTAAACCAGTCATCCTGTCATGGATTTATCTACGTGTGTAAGATGTGATATTAAAATCTTAATAATAATGCATTATATATTATATTAATATATAATAAGCTTTTGTATAATAACATTTGGAAATGAATGCTGTTTTATGTAAAGGACATTAAGAACAGACATGTGCTGTATACAGTTTATACAACTGTAAGAATAGTAGAAACATGCTTCCCAAAACTGGACAGATTTTAGACATTTCTCAAATGCTTTTATCCGAAGTGACTTACTGTGAGAGTATATTGTAGCACCTTAAGTTTAAGGTCGCACCATAATAGTGTTGGAAATTAACCAACAGCCTTCTGATTGCAAGTCCATTACCTGAACTGCTAGGCTACAGTTGCTCTAAATAAATCACATCTTTTACCCATTCAGTATTTACAGATTTGGCCGAACCCACTGTGACCCTGACCAGCACGAACCAATTCTGCAGTCGCCTCGGTCTGCTAACTAGGTCTGACAGCGTTTGAAGATCCTACTTACCGGTCATTAATACCACCCAGCACACACAGTGGCTAATTCCTTTGCAGTTTTTAAATGCATTTAAAGGGGTGGCCTCAAGTGAAGCCTTCACTTTCAATTTGTATGCATATAATTAGGAACCTGGTGCACTACAATAGAACCGATCGTCCAACTCGGTTGGGTACAGGTATTTTTTGTAGAAGAACATTCAGAAATGACACGCATTAGGAGATGACACAGGGTAAAGAGAAACCTTTATCATTCGAAATATAAACATATTGATACCAGGATCTTGCTATGGCTAAAGCTGAATCCTTGAGTTATTATCTTTGTGTTTTTATGTTTGATAAGTTAAATACAGACGCTGCTTCCTGTGTTCTGTGGAGGAATGAAGAACTGCTCCTCGGTCACGAATACAAAGCTCCCAGTGTGAAGTCTCTAATTAGAATGCATAGGTTTAAGCTAGTCAGAAGGAGATTGGGATCAGCTTGTTCGAAATAAAACAAGAGCTGCACTGATCATTATGCTAGAATTTTGGTGGAGTCATACATTCTGGAGTTTTGGGAAACATGTTGATAAAACATTCAAGTACTAGTCTGGCATTCAGAAGGTTGCTGGTTCAAGCCTCACTACTGCTAAGTTGCTACTGTTGGGCTCATAAACAAAGTCCTTAAACCTCAACTTCTCAAAATCGTGTTCAGTCACAAAGTTGCTTTGGATAAAAAGGGACTTTTAGACACTTACGCACATACTTCAAACTCTACCTACCCTGTCTCTCTAGTCAGTGTATGCATGTGTGTCATGAACAATATAGATTTTACATTTCATTCTTTCTACAGAGGAAAAGGCTAGAAACTTGATGTCCGTTTCTTTCATTAAGACATTAAGACAGTTTAATGTTTCACAAACCCGTAAACCCAGCTCACTTCGGGGCACGATGTAAATTGTTGAATCATTTAAGATGAATTGATGCTTTAAACCACAGAGGCTGCTGGTACTATATATTTTTCAACACAGTATGTGGAATCGGCAACTTTTTTACTTTTACCAAACTCTTACCAAAAAATAAAAAAATATATGGAGTAAATTATCTGACAGCATCTGGCTTAATTTCACTTTAGATAAAAATGTCCAGTGAATGCATAGAAGGTAAAAAAATAAGTGTAAATAATGCTGTGATGCAGTTGATGTTACAAGTAGGGGTGGGGTGGGTGGTGTTATTCGTTGCTTTTGTGTTATGGCAAATTGTGCACGTTGCAAATTCTTGGAATTCCTCCACAACAATTTTTACAGCTAGTTTACTACATTGTGCTGAGGCTGGTGCTGGTTTGCTCTGGCTATCCTGCAGAATGAGCAGCTCATGGCCCATGGGAACCTGCTGTTTAGCACTTCCTGCTCTCGCACAGGTCTTACATCAGGGTCATGGGAGACAAAGGTGATGATAGAATCAGTGATTTTACCTTTGAAAAGGGATTCATTTACTGACTCAGTATAAAGGACAGTTCTGTTGTAGCAAGCAGACCACACTGGCTTACGGACAGGGGATTTTCTTTTCTGTGGAAGTAATATAAATCACTGTAAGGCCACTGACATCATAGAATTTTAAGCAAATGTCAGTCTTGAACAGGCAAGTTAATTCTGCCTGTTAATTCTGTTAAATAAATCAAACAATATTTTAAGCTGAAGAGCTTGAATTGGTTTAGGCTTTTCCCATGATTTGCACCGATCATATTATCTGCTTGCATTATAAGCACCATTAGTAGTAAAGATAGTGGGCTTGTGTGCATCCGCCATTGTGTAAGTCTATGAATTCTGAGCTACGTCATTGTAAGAGTTTATATAAGTATGGTTTTATTAAACTGCAGATGCACATAATTTACAATAACTTATGACAGTATTTAGCTTGTGGCACTGAGGGGTTATTTTTCTCTTTAGTAACTGTTTTGGCATGTTGTAAATAAAGCAGGTAGTGTGAATTGTGTATTAAAACATATTTTATATGTGTACATTATAAAACAAGTTTGTTTTTCGCATGGGTCCCAAAAACAATAAACAGAAGTGTCTTTGGGAGACTTGCAATTAAAACATAAATCAGAACTATTTGGGAACGTCTTATAAACACGCACTAGATTAGAATAATACATGTTAATGAACTTGTAACTTAGTTTGTGTAGAGTATATTTATTAAAGTGCACTCAGGGTACAAAGAACAAGTAGAGAGCCAGACCTTGTTATCCATCACCAAACACTTTCAGTACATTCAGATCCTGACATAACCCTGAAATTTGAATTGTTGCTGGTCAACAAATGGTGTGTCCCAATCAAGATGTTGATACCATGTCCAAAAACACACACCAGCAATATGCAAGCGATCAGATTTTAAGGAAAATAAAAAAACGAATCCGAGTGAAGGTCAGATTGGTCTACGTGAACAGCACAGATTGTTCTATAGTGAGTTAGGAGTAAATACATATTCTTGTAGTGCATTGTTTGTATTGCGCTCTGATAGATAAGATACTTGATAAATACTTGAATGATAAATATGTCATTGATAAATACTTGAAAACAAGTTATTCTTACACCTCTCTTTTTGCCAATCGCCAGATTCTATAAAGATATATACTTCAGTCTGTAAGCAATCTGTTCAGCAACCTGCATTCTAAAAGCCTCAGAGCCAGAATACGCCAGCCAGCAAGAATCATGTAGTGGGAACTAGGCATAACTGAGAAAATCATAATTGATTCATTCTGATTAATTCATCTTTTCAGTAATTGATACTTGATTCAAATTGAGAGCACAAGTATCTATATATATCTATATACTACTGTACATTAAAATCATATTTGGTTAATAGGTACATATACTTAGATTGTATATATTGTAATGTATACTTATATGTAGATTGTATTCAAACCTGAATGAAGTATTAAATACTTCAATCCTTTTTTTGGGGGGGGAAGCAAATTTTTACGAGCCAAATATTGTCCAATTTTTATAAAAGCATAATCAGACTTGGTAAAATGAGTACATTAGTTTATATTACATTAGCAGCAAACAAAGACATTTATAATGACATTTACTGTGACTGAGGCGCCTCTCTGACAGCCAGTGAAGGTTCAATGTTTTGGATTTTTTTTTTACCTTTAATCTAACATTTAACTTGAATGTGCACTCGATTGATTTTGGGCTCACGTTGTGGTAGTACAGATTCCTTCAGTGCTGAGGATCAAACATTAAGTTCGGCAAGTTTGTCGGTCTGTGCAGAGTTATGACACGTTCTGTGTTTGCCTGTCTCAGATATCCACACTTGTTACTCTGGAGGTCTGACAGGTCATTTCTTTCCACACTTAAGCATTAATAGGTTGAATTTGTGCCCCAAAATGCCATGTGACACATGTTTTTACGCCAAATGCCCTTCCTAACAACCCCTCTCCATTTAATGCAGACACAATAGACATCCTAGTCTCCATTTAATATGGCTGCAAATGTTTTTGGCATGTGGGAGGAAATTGTGACACCCAGCAGAAACCATCGCAGGCACTTTCAGAACATCCACACTTTTCAAACACTAAACAGACCTCTTTGTCTGGGGATTGAACCCAGGATATTTCTGCCATCGTGCCACTTAAATGAAAACGTACATATGAAACTGATTTGCAGTTTAGCAGCAACTCTTTTATTTAATATCTGTCTATTCTCATCTCAGATTACCGAATTGTCATTGTATTGACTGGAACTGTTTAACGTGCTGTTCTGAAATCCTACTTGTGGGTATAAAAGGAATTGTTTGGTTGTGCTAGTTAAGTATATGAAATAAAATAATAACATTCAGTGCTGTTCTGTCTGAAAGCCTTTCTGACAACACTTTAATACACTCTCACTAAATAAAAACCTCTCATAACCACACTAAACAATTCCTTTCAAGTTTTGTATGCTTAAAAGAATCATTTTTAAAACCGTGTTTGTGAGAGAGACTGACATGATAGAAAAAGATGTTGAGATCCATCAAATAGGCCACATTTTGTTTATATATGTACTTTATTCCAGTTCTTCTTTCCGGAAGAGTTTGATCCCATCCTCATATCTGATCATCCTGTTTTTGCAGGCTGGTGGCAATGCCGTGATCCAATCTGAGCAGGTCACAATCTCTCTGCTGGGGTGCTAGTGCTACGAATGAAATAAATGCACCTTCAGTATTTAAGGTTTTGGGTTTGTTTGTAAGGTTTCTTATTAATTTTGTTAGTCCTGTAGCTTACGTACACAATCCCAGTTTGAGATAAATGTTTATTGATTTTATTATTTTTACTTATTATATGTTGTATTATACATTTTTGCGCTCATAAGTCACGTTGATACAGATGTTTCCTGTGGTTAATGTGATCTGGGTTTATATTGCTAATCAATTCATTACATTTAAGTTTGCTTAATTTATGGCTGTACATTTTAAAATGCAGCATTTGTGTATAGTAGTTTTACAGGTATTTGTATAACCTTACAGGTGTTTGTGTAGGCCTTACAACGTTTGATTTTTGTGTTTACATACAAACTATTCAATAAACAGAAGAAAGATTTGCAGTTAACTAGAGTTTACAGTGACACTAACAATCTGGTAGATAAAATGACCAAGGTGTTATAAGTTTAAAAAACACAGCTAATAACACAATTCAAGTTTTAAACACGCAAAAAGCAAGGTTGAACATTGAAGTATCAGATATGTTGGGATTTTCTGTCTGGTGTAGCTTCTTTTAATTTTATCATTCGATCTATGAGTGCAATTTACTGTCTGCCATGAGATGTGCAATTTTATGGAAAATCTGGGAAATGTGTAATTTTTAAACAACCAGGCTTGTGACATTAAGCACATTTTCTGCTGAATTAGTTGGACCCCAATTATGAATTCAATTCCAATAAACGGGGCATTGTTGTTATGTCAATGCGTTACCAAGGTATCTGAAAATGTTTTCTTTCATAGACATCACAGACGGCTCTTTTCACCTTTACTTTCTTGTTTACTTTTATCGAAAAGCTTTGGATTGAACTCTGATTTTGTTTGTGTATGCAAATCACAAAGCCTAGAGAAAGCTAAAGTTAAAAGAAATGCTTATAGCAGTGGAGTCTGTAGGGTTCAGGCCTTCCAGCTCAGCTGGTACCTGAATAGTGCAGCGAAATAGAACATGCTAGAGAACGGATTAGATAGGAAATGATTGGACCTTATACAAACCAAGTTGTATAAGGCATTGACAAAACAATATTTCTCTTGCTAGATGACCTACATAAAAGAGAAAAGACATTTTAGAGGTTTGTTGAATGGTTTCTGATGTCGAATATAAACAGGCTATATTACGAAATGCTACGGTGTTCATCTCATGCTTATGTTTTTGCCGTCTCAATATGTCATCAGGTTATGGCATTATTGAGAAGTCACTGGTGCATTAATAATGTTCTTCTAGCAGCTACCATGTTTAGGTGAAATTATATTCTGTGAAATTTTCTCTTTGGAAATGTCATATATTGAAGCCCCTTGGGTGGTGGCGGTGCACGAAGCTTAATGTGACTTATTGTTCTATTACTTTCAAAGTGATTTTGTTATTTCATAATAATGCCGATTTGTCTCATGTGTGCACACTGATGACTTTAACTGCACAGCTCAGGCCAGGTTCTGATCACAGCGGCTGTTCATTTTAACCATGTTTATAAAAGACGGAGCACATTGAATGGAAATGACTAATTTAAGCATACAAATCTTACCATCATGTTTATTACGCTTCATAGATGTCAAGTTTTGGGGGCACTGAGTTACAAGATACCACTGTACAGTATACAGAGCATATGTCTTAATGTGGACATATTATTTAAAACTCTTTTCTTTTAAAACTTTTTGTATATTTTTATATTTACGTGTACGCTCTATTGCTCCTATACAGTCGATTAGTCATACGACATACATGAGCAGTATTTCTATGAAGTGTTGTGTTACTGGCTGCAAAGAGTAATACAACTCCTTACACATTCTCCCAACCCAAGAACAGTCGACAAAGTTTAAAAAAGGAGGTTAAACTTTTCAGACACCAAATGGCAGAATGCTTTAAGAACCTCTGACATTTAAGTACTAGTATGTACTATCTAACACGGCCTTTCAGGTTTCTCCATTTCAAATGCAGTATGTAACCAATCAAGTCATTTTAATACCTTTATGTTATTAAAGAGATATTTGGTATTCAGTGTGTTGGATATTGACACGGTAAGAATAATATTTCAGATTGTGATATAATTATGCTAAGATCCAATCCAAATGACCAAGTCTGTTGTGCTTTGCTACTTATGAAGCCGATCTAAACCAAAAATGCGTGTCCCAGTACAGACCTGCAGATAACAATATCTTTCTGCTAAGCTCCTAAACTTTGGTTGACAAATGCTAATGCAATGCAAAGTCTAAATAAAACTCATTGCTCGTAGTATTTTGACTTGAGTCAATGTGCATTTACTCGCCCATTGAAAGATTTATCTACAAAGCAGAACAGTAGAACATCCTACGAATCCAAAAAGCCTAATCCATTGCCTATCTGGTTTGCCTAACTGAGCTATTTTATGTTCTGTGTACAGAATTAATATTTATATATACTTTATGTGCAAAATGATTAAGAAATTCTTTTTTATTTTGTGGAAAAACTTCATGGACCTATTTTGTGTCATCCATAGACTTAGTTTGTCTTGTTTAATAATATAATAATATGCCTGACATAATGATTAATGACGATGAATCTCACTAACATTGGTGTTAGATGGGTTTGCTTGTCAAACACATAGGACACTATTAAGCTTCACTTTGATATGGTATTGAAACTAATAGGCGAGGACCTGCTCCCTGTGACACCATTACTGATATTTCAAACAAGACTGTGTTTACATATGTACACCATCTGTGTTTATACAACAAAAGCTCATTTTATGCATTAATAGTCTCTGCAGGCTTTTGTTGCCACGCTCCCTGTAATCGTTTTGCTTTTAGACCTGTTTACTTGGATGATGTTTTTAATTAGCCTTCATTAGTCTGTGGCTTCTATTAGCGAGTCTGACTAAAGAATAAAACATATCAGTAATTAGTAATATCTGTAATAGCAGTGCAGATAGTGACAGCTTGCAAATGTTGGTGCAACTATTAGTCAATTAATGTAGATTTGTTTTCATTTGTAACACATCAGAGACACGTTGAGAGCATTCGGAAGGAATCACTAGCATCCCTACTCTAAAAATGCTTACAGTTTGCAAATCCAGACATAAATCGTATTACTGGCAGCTACAGGGCTTAAGCCAGTATTTCTCTCTTGGTTTAAGCAGGGACCGTGATTACCTGAGGGCTGTGATATATTAAGGAGATTTTGATTCGCATGAAATGGGTTAGGAAAGGCATTTAAATGACACTGGATACTTTTATTTCTTGTTCTTCTCTGTTCTGTACTTTAATCATCTTGTGCTCATTAGATTCAGTACCCACGCTTTTGCTCTCTCATTACATTGGCTGAGCACACATGGCAACATTGAAACTTTTCTTGTTACTGTCACTGTTTAGCAGGATGTGTAGTGCAGTACTTTAATAATATGTAACAATGTTATCACTGTTCCTGTAATGTTTAACATGAAAGCTATTTAAATACTGAGGAGTACAAGTGCTTACTGGCTCAATACCAATTCTGCTGCTTAATTGTAAAGTACAGTAAATGTGTTTTTATGATATTGGTGTTTTATTCTGGCCTGTAAGATGAGGAATGAATTGAAATTCTGCTTAATATTTGACATGATCTCAATACTTTAGCAACCATCTGTACCAGGATTTGGTATTAAACTCAAAATGGTTTTTCATCCTCCAGTTTTTTTTGTGTGTGTGCAAAGTTGGAAAAGACACATTAAAAACCTAAATAGAAAGTCTTAAGATATATTGCAAAAAGACTCAAAAAGTTTAAAAAAAAGTGGATGGAAACAGGTTTCTTTGAATAAACATGTGAACTTAAGGGGGGTTTGGTCTGCCAATATTTAATAAATTATTATTAAACTTGTGAAATATTTGGATTTCACCAGAAAGTCGGATATTGACACATTAAAAAATTAAAACTGTTAAGAATTTTAGAAACTTCAGACTACGTTTTAAGACACTACATGGTAACTTTTCTTTGTGATTTACAGATCCATTTATGCATGTGATGTGTTAGCAGTTATTTCTTGCCATGCAAGTATAGAGAAAGCATAAACACACACACACACACACACAGAGATCAATAGATCTGCTTCTCCATGGCACGCGAGACATAGCGTTGTACTAATTTGGATGATTAAATTAGTTATTATGGTGGTTATAAGGTGAATGACGTTTCTCTTGACCCTCGTAGTCTGTATGGTAAAAAATGCACTGGCGTTCATGAGTAGGAAGTTGATATTGCCATTTATTTCCATTTTATTTAGGTGTATCCTACTTTGTATATATGACAAAGGCTTTCTGTTCAATTCATGTACAGATATTTATATATACTCAGACATCTGGATTTTTTATAACAACTCCAACTAATCCATCTTTATTATGAATCCGAGTTTTTCAAAGTATAATTTATTGGGCTTGTTGTGCTGAAGTGTTTAATCCATTATTGACTGCTACAAGAGTGGATTAAACTGAGTTTGTTGAAAATCTTTCATTGCTTTATAATACTGCGGACATGAAATGACAGACCAAAGTCAGTGCCTCTGCTTGCTTTCTCTCTCCACCTCTTATCATCCTGCGGTGAGGACTGAAAGCAACATGCTGTTACTGTATCCAAGCTGATATAACTCATCTATGAACCCACTCACATGCACACACACTCCAGAAGCATGTTAAAGCAAATGGAAGGAAACCATGAGGTGGAGGAATTGAAAAACTTTTTCCTATTAATGTTAATGTCGTTTTTCTAATTTTACTACATGTTAAATTATTTTACCACTGTTTAATTCTTTGTTTCAGGAAGAAAGCTGAAGCTCTAAGTTTAATCTGCTTATTTAGTTGCTTAAAAATATTCAAAACCTTCTGCATGCTCGTTTGGTGCTTGTGACACAAATTTAAATTTACATCTACAAATGTATAGCTGCAGCTTTCTCCAGTGGAAGTAGGAGTTTGGTAATGACTTGGTCACCTCACTGTTAATTTGATTTATTTATCTTAATAGTTTAGTTAGTGAGGACAGTGAAATGTTGCCTGTTCCTGATGCTTCAAAGCTGTTTAACAGTCAGAGACTGCTGTTGCCTGACTCTCGTCTTTATGACCCGACAAGGGTGTACATTTGGTCCCAGCTTTGGTTTGGACATTTCCAAATGGACTTTTAAATAAGCTGTCTAAAATGTATGATTTCTTTATGTAAGACTTTATGTATGTGAGAATGTCAAAGACGTGTTTTGTAGATAAACCAAAGAAATAGTCTTGTGTCTGCTGTGGCTACAATTCTTTCACGCTGAACACAGACCAATAAGAATTACCATCCAGTCCTCCATCGCTGGCATCACCATGGTAACATGTAAGGGTTGGAGCTGCTAGTAAGACTACTGAGTAATTAACGATAAAGAATGTGTTGTTCTGCTTCCATACTGCACCATCACAAAGCTGTGGCTATTTGATCGATTGTGACTTTTTTTAAAGAGTAGCAACTGTGTGTGTGTGTGTGTGTGTGTGTGTGTGTGTGTGTGTGTTTGTGTGTGTGTGTGTGTGTGTGTGTGTA
>JAOTRQ010060987.1:0-13577 GCA_028565875.1 Hoplisoma paleatum
AGCCCGACCCGGGGATCGAACCCGGGACTTCTTGCTGTGAGGCGACAGTGCTATAACCACTCAGCCACCGTGCCGCCGTAGTAAAAATACATATCATTAAAGTTGTTGCAGTAATTAAAATTCACAATTATTATTTTCTCTTGCCCATGCCATTTATTTAAATGTAATTAGCTTTTTTTCCTTTTCAGGAAACTCTCACCTTGCCATTGTGCAGAGGGTAAATAATGAGGGAGAGGGAGATCCTTTTTATGAAGTTCTGGGTCTGGTAACACTGGGGGATGTTATTGAGGAGATTATAAAATCAGAAATTCTGGAGGAATCTGATGGCTACAGTAAGTGATTTGATGTTTGTTGTATAATGAGTTTTGGACTAGAATTTTTCTTATACAGTTTTCTTATATTATTTTGCAGTGAACATCAAAGTTAAACGTCCTTTTCCACCACTGGAGATTCCTCTTGAGGCCCCTACAGTTCATGAGGAGTTCTCTCTGTTTAGGCTATCTGAAGGGGAGGTGAAAGTGAGAACATCTCCCCAGCTTCTCCTTGCTACACATCGTTTCCTGTCTCGAGGTTTGATTTTCGAAGTTGTTTGACACGCACCATACAAGTTTTATAAAAACCCAAGGTGTACTTGTAGAAAATAACCATAAGCCACTATATTCATATTATTTGTAAATTATGACCAACTATCATGCCAAGATAATAAATATCTTTGGCTCAGTATTGGTATTATGGAGTTATTTGTTGTAGGTTTTTAGGCAGTTGGGTTTAGGTAGGTAGGTAGAACTAGATTGATCTCTTTAAGAAGTTCCTTCAGGGAAATTAAGAATGTATTAGTATGTATTACACTGCCTTCATTACCATAGCACTGCTAAAATCGTAAACTTTTAATAACATTTTAAATTATATTAAAATTGTAAACCTATTAATAACATTTATTAATGCTGTTCTATTTTTCAACACTTTGTAGAAGTGGAACATTTCAGCCCTCTGCGGGTATCAGAAAAAGTGTTATTTCATCTTTTAAGGCATCCTAGTGTTAATCAAGAAGTAAAGTTTGACCCAAGCAATCGAATGAGTCCTGATCACTACCTTTATACTCGAAACCATCCTGTGGACTACTTTATTTTGCTACTGCAGGTAACCTGACTTAGTCATACAAAAACACCAGCACATTTTGTTAACATTTTCATGAAAGTTTCCAAAATGTTACACCCCATGCATGATTTGTGTTTCAACAATCCACCAATTTAAAACCAATGCTTCTCAAAACACTTGCAGATTGTTAATTTACAAAATGATGGCCCAAAACTGGTTGTAGTGTAACTCCACATGTGATTTGCTTAGTAATCACATTATAAAACATGCTTTTGAAATGGCAATGGAACACAATTTTGACAACAAAAAGTGTCAAAATTACTTACTGTCTCCACAGATACAATTAAAATTCATTTTAGCTTTTTAGAAGATTGTGGAAATAGAAAATTGTCTGTGACTGTATATCGTTATTACCTGATGTTAACATTGTGTATTGAGTGGTTACAGTACCTTGAATGTAGTAACCAAAAGTGTAAAATATGATGTTATTATCCAAATAAACATACAGTTACTAGTGATAAATGTCTTTGCAGGGTCGTGTAGAAGTGGAAATTGGAAAAGAGGGCTTGAAGTTTGAAAATGGTGCCTTCACATACTATGGTGTATCTGCTCTGACAGCACCTTCCTCTTGTATGTAAAAACAAATTTATGTAATAGTATTTATTACTAGGATTGAGCGTACTTAAATACATTTGAGGGAGCAATCTTTTAAGTCTTGTGTATGGACGCGAAGTTTTCTGTTGTCTTAATCTGAACTAGTAAACTCATGTAACAACCAACCTATTCTATAATGGTCCTGTAGAACGCCTAACCCTGTGCTCAGAACCCAGCTTCCAAACTACCTGAAAAAAACCTAATTGTACCGTTCAACTAATTCTATTATAGAAAGAATCTTATACCACAGAATACAGCATTTGGGCCACTGGTTAATCAAAGTCAAGAAGTTTTTATGTCGTACATTCCTCAGTGCATCAATCTCCAGTGTCAACACAACATCGGTCCCCCAAAGATGCATTTGCGATTGGAGAAGCCACCAGCCCATCCAGCTACTGCCCTGATTATACAGTCCGAGCTCTCACAGATCTTCAGCTTATCAGGGTAAGAACAACCATTTGAAAAGATAGCAAAGATCAAAACATTGCTTTTGTAGTGTATGTAGTTTTATATTCAAGTTTGAGACTCTCTTGAATTTCTGTATACATCATAATTCTTTTTAAAGTGACCAGAACGTGACTGACATAAAATTATTGTTTTGCATCAGCAAAGCCACTCTCAATAGGAAATTAGCAGTCTATTGGATAATAAAAATGTGATATTAAAGTTATTAAGTAATTGAAGAATAAAGATTGGTTTATTAAAATAGCAAAATACATTGAATACATTAAATGCATTTGACGAGACAAAACATAAAGTTAGATAAATAAAAAAAAATTGTGCTCTCCCACTTTTTTATGCTTTGCAATTGTATGTTTTGTATTTAGAATATAAACTATTTTCTTTTTGAATATACCAACTATTTGTTTTCCTGCCACATTTCTAAGCATATTTTTTCTGTTTAGGTGACTCGTTTGCAGTACCTCAATGCCTTAATGGCATCACGAGTAGCACAGACCCATAATCACCCTGAGATTAAGATTCTTCCCAACAGCCAGACAAAACTTCTTAATGACAGGAACAGCACCCAAGGTACAGATCTTTAACTGAGACGTTAAGATTCTGTAGTGAACACTAGTTAGAGTTTATAAATTATACTTTACCTTTATCTACGGTTTTATTCATTAAAGATATGTTTGCAGCTGGTCCAGAAATGTCTAAAAATATGAAACTAGAAACTAGGGTTTCAGATTTTGACAAATTTTCTTCAAAGTAATGGTTCATTATTACTACTACCTTATCGCGATATGTAAAAACAAATCACTACATTTCACCCTAACAAATTTACGGACTTTTGCGTCAACATGTGTAAAGAACAGTTTATCATGACACAAGACAGCGCTCTGCACCATCACCTCTTCTTTTAATTGCTTATTTGTACCGCAAAGTAATCTACTTCCACAACCTTATGGGAGACTTATGGGATATTTTTAAGCATCTGAGCATTCTGTAGTATTTGTGTTTACCCTCTGGTTTTAGCAACGAGTGAAAAAGGTTATTGTTGTAAATTTTTAGCTGATTGATATTCAACAACGTAAATGTAAGATCATAAACAAAAGATTGTAAATATTAAAGCACCATTATATGCAGAGATACTTTATTTACAACTGTGCACACTTCATTGCTTTGATGGTGATCGTTCTTTTTTTTGGTTGTCTGCATCACTACTTCATGCAGTCTGAATTATTTCAAAACTTAAAAAAATAGGAAAATGCACGTCAAACAATGCAGCCTTATTTAAATAGCTGAAAAATGTTTCTTCTATTCTAATGATTTCAGTCTGCTACACCAATAAGTGTTCACCATAGTGGCCCATGATTCGCATTATTGATTTTGCATAGATTTTATGCTGGATGCCCTTCGTGATTCATATTTATCTGGGTCAGCCGACCGGCTAAACTGAGATTTAATTTGGAGTTCAGACTCTCAATGCAGATGTGTAGAGGAATTACTCCACCTTCTTATGTGTACAGTTGAGGCCAGAAATTTCAAGAATGACACAAATTTTGTATTCATGAACTTTTCTGCCTTGGTTGTTTCGAACCTTTTGTAAAATATTTATATGGTTCAGTAACCATATATATATTCGACTTTTAATGACGCATACTTAAAATCCAGTTTAAGCAAAGACCTAATATTTGCAGTGTTGACCATGTGTTGACAGTGTGTTCTGTAAGACATTTGCAATTCATTTTTTGGACAAAATGATGGCAACCAATTTTTGCCTAATCAGTGCTTGGGGTGGATCACAGTTTTTAGGTTTTTGTTTTTCCTCCCTCTTGACCACAGGTTCTAAATGGGATTACAGGATTGATGGGGGGGTTGGCCATGGATCGAATCTCAATGGGTTTTTTTGTTTGTTTTTGCACTACTAGGTTACCATTTTTGTATTGTGACATCAAATGCTCAATCATGCTGAAAAAAATCAAAAATTGCTCCTGGATTGTTGAGAGGTTGCTTCTAGAGGATGTTTAGGCAAGCTTGAGTGATGAAGCAACTCCACACAAGATCTTGGACGACAACAATAAACAAGTAGCTTGTTAAACAAAACTATAACATTTTGGGTCTATGGTCAGGAAAGTCTCCAGATCTTAAGCTAACTGGGAACATGTGGTGAATCCTAAAAAAGAGAGTGGACAAACATGATGAACTCGAAACGAGAATTTGTTGTTGTTATTCACAATTTTGCCCAGCATGCTGATGCAAATTGCAGAAAGGTCGACACTGCAAATATTAATCGGTGTATTTTATAGAAGTCCTAAAAAAAATTTAAATATTAAATTTATGAATAAAAATAATTAAAACAGGTTTGCCGCGATTAGTCAATGTTGATACTGAAAATATATCAACATCAATATTTTATGAAGATGCATCTGTTTTATTTGTATTTTTTAAATTTAAATGTAATTCTTTTAATGCATTCAAAGAAACACTTCTTTTTTCCTTAATACGTGTGACATCAGTGAGGCTCCAGTTGTTGAGCAAAAGACAAGCAGTAAAAAACTTTACAAAAGTTTTCAAAGACCTGGCCGCGGGCACCATGTTGGTGACCCCTGTTCTACATGATGAGACCGTATCCAATATCTGTTTAATTATCATTGGCATTACTAATATTTTTTCTCCTTTCTTTGTTTTGCTCTTATCATATAAGCTATTATAATAAAATATATAGCTGTTATAATATAGTATAAGACATTATAATATAATCTATTATCTATATTATAATTAGGGGTGGATCGGATATCCAGCCACTTTAGGCCTGTAATGTGTAAATTTTTTATTGGTAATAGTTGCATCATAAGTTCAATAGCTGAACAAAAACTGAATTGGTCGGCGCACTTTAAGCTTTTTTTTTAAAATAATTTCACGGTGTGCATGGCTGCTCATGCGCACTGGCTCCGTTCGCATGTGCATATAAGACCTGCGCACAAACACGGAAATGAACCACAGATCACAAAGACAGATGTCATTGAAATCAAGACAAAATAACTTCATGATTTAAATGCTTTGTATAAATCTTTTTAACACAAGTTACATAAATCTACATAAAGTTTTTGCCATGTATTAAATCTTAACATGTTACATGTGTTTTTATATCATAAAGTTTGGCTTAGAGATCAGCTTTACAGTACAGACCGTGTATCATCTTCAATAATATCACTGCCAGGTGATATCATTCAGGTTTTATTTAATCAGTATCAGTCTAATATGTATGACTGTGTTTAAAGCCATTAATTGTTTTGAGTAAAGTTTCATCTGCAAGTGTAACTGGTCTGGACAAAAGTGATTGAGTTTTTCACACGTTTTAGGTTTTTTTTTTTGTATTAAAGATATTATGATATATTATACACAATGAAAAAGTACTATACCCCCAGTCATTGTACACAGACAACTTGTCAGTAAAAGTAAACAGTGCAGGACAATGCTAGGCTTCATTTGGCTGGAGTGTGTCAGCAATTCCTGCAAGATAGTCATTGAAGCTATAAACTGGTGCGCCCGTTCCACAGACTTGAATCCGATCACACAAATCTGAGACATCATGTCTCGCTCCATCCACCAAAGTCACGATGCGACACTGACTGTACAGGAGTTTGTGGATGCTTCAGCTTAGATCTGGGAGGAGATTCCTCAGGAGACCATCCGCCACCTCATCAGGAGCATGCCGAGGCATTGTAGGGAGGTCATATAGGCAGATGGAGCCAACATTATTGAACCTCATTTTGACTTGTTTTAAGGCCATTACATCAATCTTAAATCAACCTGTAGTGTGTACTATATTATTCTATATAAACATTTGACAAAAGTCCCTAAACCAAAATTATTTTTTACCCACGACTGTACAAGTAAAACTATTTTAACGGAAAATTAAGAACTTGTTTATTATGTTTTTGATTGGCCCTGGTGATTAACCGATTGCTGTTTATAATCCGACCCACTTTTGATTGATTTTGGTGTGAAGTCAGATTGGCAGTCGTGGTTCACAACACCTGTGCAGATGCAGAGCGTCGCTAAGCTAGATGAATTTGATGATTTTGTCAAATGTTAAAGCTAAGGGAAGATAATTATTTATTTGTCCCACAGTTAAGACGTTAACATTGTTGTAACAACAGCTCAGTACTAAAATATATAACATTGCCAATACTATAAGTAGCCATATGAGTCCACATGAAAAGATAAAAAATATTTCTTTGTAAGGTATACTTGAGAAGGAAAAGTATTTGCACATTTTTCTATGTGTATTTACTAACAAGCAAGTGTTTAAATGTTGTGCTGGGAGCAGTTATTGTTCAACAGTCTAACAACGGCAAGAAGGAAGGACCTGTGATATCATTCTTTCACACACTTGGGCTAAAGCAGTCTGTTGCTGTCGCAGCTCCTTGTGTGCATGTATGGGCTGGGAGTCATTTTTCAGCTTGGATGCCAACTTGGCTAACATCTTCCTTTCTTACTTACTAATCCCACCACCTGCACTGATATTTGACCAAATTTACATTATTGCCTAAGTCTAACATTCTCCATGTTGTTGTAAATCCTTTGTAGATAAGAGATAGATGATGTTGCCTCATATAATGATGAAAGATTATAACTTTGTTTATCTATTAACCTTTGACTAATGCTATATCCAGTTATCAGTAAAATAAATTGTCCAAATTTACAGCCATACTTCATTCACTGAATAGGCTGAATTTCTTACGTACCAACCTGATTCATATATGTATTGGCTAATACTTCTTGGTAACTCATTTTTATGATTATTAGCAATAATCTAATAAGTCTAATTACTACATTGTTGTATCTGAGAAACTAACTTGACAGGTTCAGGTTTTCACTACCTGTGTTCTACACCATTTGACTGGCAGTAATCAAACATTCTTATTTTTAGACTGTATGTAGCTCATTGCACCGATAATTAAAATGAATTGTTTTGCTGCATATTTGTTTAAACATTTTCTAGTTATACAATGTACAAACAATTTTGCTTTTTGCATTAATGGTCAGTTCTGTTAAGATCTTTTGTGTAAGCTAAAACTTTTATTGACTAACTCTGGTGCTTGTTAAAGTAACGCTTCAGTGCTTCAATGCATATGTGGTACAGTAGTCATTTACAGACTTTAGTTTGGAGGAGTATTGCTCAAACTTGTACTTTTCTCTTTCCTTTTGTGTTTTTTTTACTGCAACTTTAGATTTTCCTCTTCACTTTTCATTCTTTGACACAATTGACAACTACTGTTAGGGTACGCTTGCATAAGGTAAAGGCAAGTTTAGTTTTATGCATGTTTTTGTGTGTCTGAGACATTAAATTCATTTTTACATTTGCAAAAGACATGCAAGTCATTTTAATCAATAAACAAAATGGTAATTGTAAATGCAGCTTCATTTTATTTTTAAATGTGTGTGTATTATTGGCAGAATTGTTAACAAACTAATTAATCACAGATTTACTTTCTGTACATGTCACTTTCATATACAACTTTTATATATCTGCGTGCACTAGTGCCGAAATTCCATTTAATGCAGTTTACATTAAAGTAAAGTGAACAACAGAAAGTACATCAAGTGTTATCATTTTTGCATTCAGTGTTTTATAAATACAGTGTTAATATTCTGGGCAGTGGTTAAGTGACCAGCATTGTTGCCTACAGCAAGAATGTCCTGGGTCAGTCTGGGTTCATTCTCCATGATTATGTTCTCTTCTTTTCTGCATGGGTTTCTTCCAGGTACTACAATTACACCCCGCCATCTAAAGATACGCATTTGAGATGAATTTAAAATAGTAAATTGTCCATGACGTCCATGTGTTTTACATGAATATGATATGAAACAAACACATGGATCACTGGTCTCATGCTGTCTGAATAATTAAGTAGTACTAATAAAATCAGTTTTAAACTGTTAACTAGTACTTTTTTTTAAACTTCTACTTAATGGAACGTAAACTTATGGATGTCATGAAGCTTTAGATATGCTTCTGATGTGAATTAATATTTTAATCTTTGTAAGTTGGCATTGTGTTTTTTCTAACTTTGACAATGGTGCATATGACATTAATATAGTTTCTAAATTTGTGAATATGAAAATATGACATTTTTGTATAGGTAGTCTAAATAAATTTACTTTTTGCCTTAGACATGTTGATGTCGATGTTTTATTGGTAAATAGAAAAATATTTTTCTGCCTTCATTTCAAGTTATATTTACTGCTTTATAATGCAAAATACAGAACTGCACCTTTATACCGTGTGCAATTTGTGTAAATGTGTAATTTGAAGTTAAGGTGTTTAAATAGTGAGGTAAACTAGAGTAATTTCTCTGCTCAGACATGTGTAGACCAGTATTGGAATTTCATTTTTCACCTTCTTTCTTTTGCAGGTACAAGCAAGATCCAGGAATGCATGGCTGGAGAAACACCATCATGCCAGACAGAGGCTATATGATAAAAAAAAGATGTGGAATTTTAACCCAGTTTATTTTTTTTACTGCGGGTTAGTTAGTTTCATGTGTGTATGGCTTGGTCAGGTGTTAAAGCCTTTTTTGTTTCTCAGTGGCAGCATGTTGAGGCTCCTGTCAATAGACAGCACTAGCAGGGCAGCAGGAACTGCTCAGATTCTACACTTATATAGAAATACACTTTATTTTTCCCAATTTACATTCCAATATTTTAGGCTTTACATTAAAATAAATGATTGGTAAAAGAAGCAGAGCCCTTGCTTGGAATGGAACATCAAGGGTATTTTTGTACCAGATGTATGCATGATCTACACAGCTTTTTAATCTTTTTTCAAGTTTTCATATTTAACAGTTTCATATTTAAAATATTAATGAAAGACAAATAAAATCTTATACAGTATATTCCATTCATTTTATTAAAAGCACAGTTGGGCCCTTTGTGAAAAGCTAATTTTTTGACTAATTACATAGATGCTGTCATTCTGTGAGAAATAAGATCAACTTTTTGGGGAAAAAAGACATGTGAAACAAAGCCACTGTTAATTAAGAGCAAAATAAAGTTAAATCTTATATACGAGACGTCTTTATTTTATAAGGACATATAGCCAGTGTGAATACTTACAGTAATACTTAGATCTGCCATTACATGTTTCACATTGTATAAAACTGCATGTCATTAGGTAATTAAATAATCCAGGGTTTTATTTAGTGAAATGCCTTTAAAAAGGAACAATGATTTAGATGCATGCTTTCACTGTTTGACTGCACAGTGGTAGAAGGGTTATAATAACGAATACTCTCCACCAATTATCAATATAGGTGGATAACACTGTATAATATGGTAACCCTCTAATATTTATGTCAAAGCTATGTGTGAAAGTATGGATGGGCATTGCGTTTTACTAGTTATTTGCCATTCTGTATCAAGCTTGGAGGTGGTGATCACTTAAAAGTTATGTTTTTTTGTTGTTGAGTGGTCTGTGTTTCACCAAAATAAGCATACTGATTAGTTTTATTCTTATTCTCAAGAAGGGTTTTTTTCTGCATTGAGTTTGCAAGGTTCCCCATGGGAGGTAAAGGTACAAAATTGTGCCTGGCTTTGTTTAATATGAATTTGTGTGCTGATGAAACTTGTGTAAAAAGTAATTGTTACCTGTCATTAGTGTAGCCGATGTGTAAAAAGATGATTTTCAAATTAGTATTGTAGTTTATAGAATAAACACCTCATTTTGATTTTGTCCAGACTGTTCTGTATTTGCCATCTTAAGCAAAGCAAAAATTTGTAGGACATCCAATGTTTATACAATGTATGTGGACACATTTTTAATGAATATAATTTGTAAACGTATTTAAGTATATAAACAAATTAATTGGGGTGGTCCACGCTTCACCTTTTGGTGTTTGTGTGGTTTTATAAATAGGTTTTTTTTTCCATGATCCATGTGCCCAAACCAAGATATAAAGTGTCCAAGAGATTAAATGTCCAATAGACTTTTTCCACTAGAATTTTTTTTAAATATGGTCTTAAATAATAGTCTTTGAAACCACTAAAGCTAACTTAACACTTACATGTAACAAATGTGTTGAGGCTTGTTCCCTATCTGTCTGTTGACTATCTGGCCAAATTTGGGTTTGGGGTTAAATGTATTACAGACTGTTCACGGGTGTATTTAAATTCAAATTGTAATTATTTTTAGCAATTTTTTCATGTTTTGTGATTTTAGAGTTCTCCTAAAACATAGCATTGCTCCAACTAGATTTTTAAAGATTCAGATAGTAGTGATTGTCTTTAGATTTTTAAGCACACTAATTCAAAAAGAAAAGTTTTGTTTTCACATTTAGTATTAAACTAGTTGTTGGTTCTTTTTACATCTAGTCTGTAGGAGGCACAGTGATTTAAACAGTTGGCCACATATTTCATTATTTCAGATATTTCCCAACATTGATATCCTTTATATAAAAAATATTCCTTACATATAATTTTTTGAAAATTCTAGTTTCCATGTTGAACTTTTATTTTTCTTCTTTCCAAAATTCTGTCCATTAAGATCTGCTTTTTTAAACTTTATTAAGTTTAACTTTAATAAGTTTTCTGTTTTATTATGTTTATTACAGAATTTTTACATTGTCTATTTTACCATTTACATAACTTGCACTTCTACTATTATTAAATATTTATTTTAAAAACAATTGCATATAATTGAAAGTATTGATATGAGCTATTTTAGTCTGGAATAGAACAGGATTTCTGTGAATTTGTGGATTTGCATTTTTATTTAATTTTTTTATGCTAAAATGTTTAAGTACCTGAAAAAAACAGCCATATTTTAATTTAATATCTCCAGAAATGTGTCTAATTTTCCCTTTATTCAATTATTGCTAATGTAAATGTAATCATATGCTGTTTTTATTTTTGATATGTTAGCGATAACTGTATAATAATAAAACTTTTGTTGCTTAGTTACAATATGAGAGCTGGATTGTAACTTTTTTATTCAATTCAATGTAATACATGTTCTGTGAATGATTTCGGCCTCATCTTTTTCCTAGGACATTAAAGAGGTGTATGTATGACAGATGTGTTGTCATTTTTATGTAGGCACTTATTTATTTATTTTAAACCACATAAACAATTTATTTCAAACCAGCCACTATTTAGCACAAGCCATTGTATTTCTAGTGCCAGTCCAAAGCCTGAATGAATGCCAGCAAGCCCAGCAGGTGTAGCTAATTCTCGTCTCTTGTTGGACCAGCACATTTGTTGTTCTTGCAGAACCCAAAATGCTGGGACAGCAGCATCAGGTTTATCAGTTTTATTATTCTCATGCTCTTCCTTCTATATCATTTCCCTGCTGAACCATTTAGCTTGTCTAATTGTCTAGTTTTCTGTTTTGAGGGTTCAACATTGTAAAGGAATTGTAAATTCCTCTGGGTTTTCTGCTAGCAATGGATGCTTTATCTTTGTTTACAGGGTGTTACTTCAGGGCAGACATGGCCAAAGTCCAGCCTGGGGGCCACTTGTGGCCTGCGTTCACATTTTCCCTGGTCCACATAACTTAAATTCTATAATATGCGGCCCAAAAGAATTTTGGATTCAGTTTCATTAACCAATACTGGAATAATGATTTGTTTTTAGTAACTTTCTTATTTGTATTTTTAGCCTACGTTGTTAAGTTTCCGATTCTGGAATTTGACTAAGCAAAAACTTCGGCTCCTTAAGGCTGGTTACTACTTGACGTGTTGTGGTAGGTGCTCTCAACTAAAATAATGTAATTGTGATGCTCCTTGCATGTTGTCCCCATCGCACCGTCACCTTTTTGTAACTACATTTTTTAAGGAAAACTATTCGTTTGAAGGATTTTTTTGTTGTCGATTATAGACACCTTTATACATGTGCCGCAACAATCACGTAGTGATTGTAACAGCCACATGAAAAGAAGAAAGTATTGGTAAAAAAGCATTTGTAAACATTTTTTCCAAATATCTAAGATCATTATATTATGGCAAATAGAAAAGGGGTGACTCCAGTGGATGCAAACATGTTTCACCCATTCTAGAAGACCTGGAGTGGCTCTCCCAGTTTACATTTCAGCATATAGCAGACACATTTATCCAAAGGGATTTAGAGTTAAAACTGAACACCATTTTCAGCAATTATGGTTTGCGTAGGGGCCCAAAACTATCAATTTGGTGGTAGTGGGGCTTAAACCACTGCGCTACACTGCCTCAGCAGAAATACAGACCAACACCATACTGGAAATGACTGTTGAGTTTTGTATAATAAATGATTCTGCTGTTTCAGAGGTTGGTGTACAGTGAGCATTTACTGTCTTGTGGAAAGTATATACAGGTGCTGGTCACTAAATGTGAATATCTTTTTTGAATTATTAGTTGAATTATTTTCGTTATTATATTTCAAATATGAAAATTGTATATTAAACTCATTCATTACTCACAGACTGATATACAAGTATTTATTATTTTTTTTAGATAAAAAAAAATGCTGGCTAATTGAAAAGCAGGAACCTGAAAAGTATGAGCATGTAAACCATCCAATACTTAGTTAGGGTCCCTTTTGTCTGATTTACTCTGATAGTGGCCTTCAACTCTTCTGCATTGTTCTGTCTGGCATCTTCCTCGTCACAATACATGATAGATTTTCTAGGAAATTAAAGTCAGGTTAGTTTGCTGGCCAATACAGAACAGGTATACCATGGCCCTTAAACCAGGTACTCGCAGCTTTGGCACTGTGTGCAGGTGTCAAGTCCTGTTGGTAAATTAAATCTGCATTTCTTGGGGACTGGAATGATCTACTGAATATGGTAGTATGTTGTCCAATGTCCAAAAATATGTTGGACTGATTCAGAACATTAGATCAGGTGAGATGTGCGGTTTGCTGTATTTACTCTGTACCTGTTCTTGTTTGCTCTGATGATGAATGGACTAACAGATGAGGTCAGACAGGAATCACTGTGGACTATGGTGTTTTTAGATAACAATTGTTTTTCTGTTTTATACACATCAGCATAAAACTCTATATGTGAAGAGCGTTAAATGTTTTTAAATGCAGCTAAGCTGAGCTAAGAGTTGACAGTTTTAGAGTGGCATGGTATATATTTAGCGTCCACCAGAGAGCACCAGGCAGCCACAGGCAGAAAAAAACTACAACTAAAATGTATTTTGTTTTACTGCATTTAATGTAATTTACCCACAATCCATGCAGTTTATGATTGCTAATCCATCTTTTGTTTATTTTGTTTTATATGAGTTCAATGAATTTCAGATCTGTAGATTTGGGTGGTCTCGAGCTGTGCATCTGCACACACAGTTTGATCTACACCAAGTAAGTAGAAAATATTTATTTAAAAAAGATTCGAT
>JAOTRQ010061007.1:0-13572 GCA_028565875.1 Hoplisoma paleatum
TATCGCGAAATATCATCACGGCTAGAACTCTTCTCAACCAATCAGATTGCGAGGTCGGAACTACCTGTTGTATAATGTTTACTATACCTATTGTCACGTGGGAAGCAGGACAAGAGGAAAAAAGGTGCCGCGGACTGACAAAGGAAGCGCCGCTGTCCATGGTGCTAAAACTGGAAAAACACTGCAGGTTCAGCACCCGCGTTTTGAACGGACGATTACCTCACATGACTACGGGGCGGAGCCAGCTAACAAGGCGCAGCTAGCCGCCACTGATGACGGGAGCTGGCGGCTGGCCACGAGGCATCTTAAACGTGCCCCAAGTGAACCAAAGGGGGAATACCGCATACGTGAGCAGAGGCAGCCATTTACTAACACCTCTTTATTTGTTGTTACTGTCTATACCCAGGGCCGGAGCACGGGACGACAGACTCCTCGAGTGACACTGCTTCTCTCTCTCTCTCGGGCGTTAGAAGGGCGAGGGGCGTTCCTGCCGTTACCCGACGTGAGCATTTTTTGAGGCTGTGTTTTCTTAATGGACAATAGAACAATTCCCTCTCGGGGTGTTTAATTTTTGCTAAAACTTTGAAATGAAACCCCTTTGGGGCTGTTTGAGTTAACCTGTTGCTGTTTGTGGTACCTTGGATGCTGAAACCGAGTTACCGTGGTGGAGAATGCGGGCAGCGATCCGGACCACATGGCGGGAGCTCAGCTGTTTTTTTTTCTTTCGCGCTCTCACGAAAAAAAATATATTTTTTTTTTTCACTCTGTCACTTGGGGTATTGGGGTAGGCGGTTGTACCATGGAACCCGTGATCCAACGGGTGTTTGACATGGCCATACATCATCAGGAGGTGACCCAGGAACTCGCCCTGGGCGTGAGGGTCGCCGCGGAGAAGCTGGTGAAGATCCGTGGCGCGGGGGCAGGCCCCCCCCCCCCCCCCCTGCCGGAACTTCCCCGGTCAGCATCCGCGCACCTGCAGAAGATGGCAACAGGAGACGATGTCGAGGCATACCTCCACACCTTTGAGCGAATTGTGCAGCGAAAAGCATGGGACCCCGCTGACTGGGCGCAGATCCTCACACCATTCCTCACGGGTGAGGCACAGTTAGCATATTATTCTCTACCCCAGATGCAGGCTCACCAATACGAAGCTCTGAAAGAGAAGATCTTAGCGAGAGTCGGGCTGAGCAGAATGTCTGCGAATGGGTATTCCACCCTCGGCGCCCTCCACGACCCCTGCTGACTCGCCTCCTATGGCTGGCTCAGCGCTGGCTACGACCCGCCCAGAACTCGGCTACTGAGGTCGTCGAGAACCTCGTCGTAGATAGGTTCCTACGGGCCCTACCTGAGGATCTACGCCATGCGGTCGGGCTACAACGACCCACAGACGTCCGGGCCACGATGGACAGGCCGTAAGCACCGGGGCCTATGCCACCCCGTACTTTATGGTGAGAAATAACTTGTGTACCGGGTCGCACGTGTACGAGAGGAGATCGTGGAGCAACTGCTGGTGCCCAGATGTAGAACACAGATGGTAATGCACTTGGCACACCAGCACCCCCTAGGGGGCCACCTCGGCCTTGAAAATACGATTAAGCGGATCCTGACCCATTTCTATTGGCCTTTCATACAGGCGTAGGTTTAACAGTTCTGTGCTAGCTGCCCAAAATGTCAGCTACACAGCCCCTATAAGCCCCCACCGGTCCCACTGATTCCCTTCCCTATCATCGAGGTCCCCTTCAAACGTATTGGGATGGACATCGTAGGACCCCTACCAAAGACCACCTGGGGCCATGAATATATCCAAGTAATATTGGATTATGCCACCTGATACCCCGAAGCGGTGCCTCTTCGAAAAGCCACGTCCCAGGCCATCGCCCGAGAGTTAGTTCTTCTGATCCGTAGGGTGGGGATCCCAAAAGAAATTCTGACCGACCAGGGGACCCCGTTTATGTAGAAACTAATGAATGATCTCTGTAAGCTCCTGCAGATCTACCAGCTGCGGACCACCGTCTATCATCCCCAGACCGATGGACTGGTAGAACTCTTCAACCAAATACTGAAGAAGATGCTGAAGCGCCTGATAGAACAGGACAGAAAAAACTGGGACCTCCTCCTCCCCCATGTGCTCTTTGCGGTATGGGGTTCTCCACCTTTGAGCTTCTCTACGGCCGAAGACCAAGGGGCCTCCTGGATGTAGTAAATGACGCCTGGGAACAGCAGCCTTCTCCCTTCAGGTCAGTGATCGACTATGTACAGGGACTACAGGAGAAGATCAACAGAGTGCTTCCCCTGGTACGGGAGAGTACGGCCCGACCCAGAGAATTCCAGCCGGGAGACCAGGTTCTGGTACTCGTTCCGAACGCCGCCTGCAAGTTCCTGGCTTCCTGGAAGGGGCCCTGTTCCGTGCAAGAGAGGACCGGGCCCGTGACCTACCGTCTGAAGCAGCCGGGATGGCGGGTGATGAAGCAGGTATATCACATTAACCTGCTAAAAAAATGCGTGGAGCCCCGGCCCGCTCTGGCGGACCGGATCATGCTTGGCCTCGAACTGAGCGGACATAAGCAGCAAGCCCTCAAGGAGACACACTGACCCACATGTGGTTGTCAAACAACGGCCCTACAGACTCCCGGAGGCCCGGCGAAGGGCGGTCAAATCCGAGGTACAGACCATGCTGCAGTTGGGCGTCATCGAACCATCCTCCAGCCCGTGGTCAAGCCTCATCGTGCTGGTGCCCAAACCCAACGGGACCTGGAGATTCTGCAACGACTTCCGTCGCCTGAATGCCATCTCCCGGTTTGATGCATACCCAATACCACGAATCGATGACCTCATCGACCACCTAGGAAAAGCTAGATTCGTGAGTAGCCTTGATCTTACCAAAGGATATTGGCAGGTTGCCCTCGCTCCGGATGCAAAGGAGAAAACGGCCTTTGCTACCCCCTCAGGCCTTTGGCAATACAAGGTCCTTCAATACAAGGGTTACATGGGGCCCCAGCCACTTTCCAGCGCTTAATGGACCTGGTTCTCCACCCGCACCGCTGCTACGCAGCCGCCTATTTAGACGATGTAATCGTGTACTCCAAAACCTGGAATGAACACCTGCTTCACCTCAGCCGGGTGTTCGTCGCCATTCAACAAGCTGGCTTACGCGCTGTAAGAAGAACCGGCACCTAAGGAAGTGCCGGTTGGGTTTCACCGAAGCCCATTATCTGGTGTATCGGATAGGTCGAGGCCTACTTCGACCCCAGGAGAAAAAAGTAGAGGCCATTCTGCGATGGCCACAACCCCGAATGAAGAAGGAGGTCCAAGCCTTTTTGGGGTTAGCAGGCTATTATAGGCGGTTCGTACCGAACTTTGCGGCTATAGCCGCCCCGTTGTCCAACCTGAAAAAAAAGGACAACCTGACAATGTAAACTCTAAAAACACTCCTGATGTCTGAGCCAATTTTACGTAACCCTGACTTTAATAAACATTTTGTAGTGCACACCGACGCTTCGGAAACAGAGATTGGAGCGGTGCGGGTCCAGGCGTTCGAGAAGGAAGAGCATCCCATCCTATATATCAGCAGGAAGCTTGCCCCGGCAGAACAACGCTACGTCGCCATCGAACGGGAAGCACTGGCCATCAAGTGGGCAATCGAGCTGAAGTTCTACCTCACAGGGCGCCCATTTATGCTGAATTCAGACCACGCCCTACTACAATGGCTAGCAAAAGCCAAGAACTCAAATGCCAGGGTAACATGTTGGTTCCTCTTATTACAGGAGTTCGATTTCCAGGTCCAACATCGACAATGAATGGCAATGCGGATGGCCTCTCCCGAGCACACGACGATGGAACGACGTCAAGACGGCACTCCCTATGCAGCCCTCTAAGGGGGGGGGACTGTCACGCGGGAAGCAGGACAAGAGGAAAAAAGGCGCCGCGGACTGACAAAGGAAGCGCCGCTGTCCATGGTGCTGAAACCGGGAAAACACCGCCGGTTTT
The DNA here is from genome assembly GCA_028565875.1 of Hoplisoma paleatum. Lineage (NCBI taxonomy): Eukaryota > Metazoa > Chordata > Actinopteri > Siluriformes > Callichthyidae > Hoplisoma > Hoplisoma paleatum. Next base: position 3,988 of record JAOTRQ010061007.1, read on the forward strand.
GAACAACCGATTACCTCACATGACTATGGGTCGGAGCCAGCTAACAAGGTGCGGCTGGCCACCACTGATGCTGATGAGCTGGCGGTGTGCCACGAGGTGTTCTTAAACGTGCCCCAAGGGAACCAAAGGGGAAAGACCGCATGCGTGAGCAGAGGCAGCTGCCATTTACTAACACCTCTTTATCTGTTGTTATTGTCTATACCCAGGGCCGGAGCATGGGACGACAGACTCCTCGAGTGACACCGCCTCTCTCTCTCGGGCGTTAGAAGGCCGAGCCGCCCAGCCGAAACGCTGCTACCCGGGCAAAGGGCGTTCCTGCCGTTACCGGACGAGAGCATTTTTTTGAGCCTGAGTTTTCTTAATGGACAATAGAACAAATCCCTCTCGGGGTGTTTAATTTTTGCTAAAACTGTGAAATAAAACCCCTTCGGTGCTGTTTGTGTTAACCTGTTGCCGTGTGTGGTACCTTGGACGCTGAAACCGAGTTACACTAGTATTGTAATGTTTACTCTATATTAGAGTCCTCATTCCCACATCATAGCACTTCGTTACAGCACAGACATGTTCATCAAGCTTAAATTGTAAAAGAGTCCAAATATCCCGTGGTTAATACAAAATCATTGGTGAAAACATTCTGGATGAGCACAAAAAGGTGAACATCAGATGAAACTAAATCCAGACAGTGAGCTCTCTCATATTCAACCAATTATTATGCCACACATCTTACAATTTCCAACTGAAATAAACTTTTTTGCACCATTTTTATAATTAAAAGTCAAAAATCTTGTTAGTCTCTGGCCAAATTCCCATAAAAGAAATGTATTTTAATGTATTTAAGATCTCCTCAACTCTATGGCCTTTATTAATCTGAGGCTACATTTCAGAACATGTGGTCCAGAAAATCAAGATAATGGACAAATCCTCGACTTAATGCATTTTACTAGGGATTAAGCAACTCTCTGACTTGACAGACTAAACTAAAGACCGTGCCTGGAATAATCTGCGTCCTTTCGGTGTTTCGTGGGTCAAAATCACCTGGTTCCAAATTGGCTCAAAAAAGACATTTTAAACCCTTTTTACCAGCTTTAGGAACAACTCTTTAAACAAAATAAATTATTGAATTTATGTAAAATTCAAATATTCATATTATTTAGTATTTATAACTAGCCATTTTTGAAAAGTTTAAATTCATTTTTACAGCATATTCAAAAAATACAGGTCAGGTTAAAGATATCAAAAGGAAAAGAGAAAAATAAACCTTTTAATATTATGAGATGTTGAAACGTTGTCTGGGAATCTATTTTATGTATTTATAGTCCAAGGAGAAAATAGACAATGAAATATATCACAATAGTGATTTAGGGTGGTTCTTTTATTTTGACATTTCCACACACAATGATCAGCCCACTGGAACCATTTGAATATTACAAAGGTCTTCAAAGTCTACAGCTAGGTTTAAAAGAATGGGGAATTTTGTTCTGCCACAGAGGAGCTAAAGCAATCTCTAATGGTTGTAAAACAACATGTCAGTGTTAACAGGAGCTCTGGAGTCTTGTTAGAAAACCAATTCCTGTTCAATTTAGGGCTTTGGCTCAATAGGGTGCTCTTAACTATACAACATTTAGAGCATTTGGTGAGCTCTGAAATGGGTCTTGACGGCAGTAGGAATAAATTTCGAATCAAAGAACAATTCCATGTGTTTCCATGTGTTTGTATTTGCAAATGTTAAATTGTTATAAGAAACAATGGTTAAGGCCAAATGAAAAAAATGATAACAATATTGCATGCTTCTGTTAGTTTGCCAGTAATAACACTGGACTCTTTTCACACTGTTAAAATATGGAGAAAATGACTCAAAATATAAATTCTTATTATATTCCTATTATATTCTTATTATATTATAACCTTAACATTATTCAAAAAATGATTTTAATATGATATGCCTGGTTATTATAACTGCCAGTTAATTACCAGCAGTTGGATGTGAAAGGATTGACTCATTGTTGTATGGGTGGTGGTGTTCTTATTTTGGTGACTTTTGGTAAACAGCAAACTGGGGCCTCAGCCAACAGGTAACAAAGTTTGAAATAAAACTTAGGAAGTTCATAATTCAGATGTTCCGTTAATGCATTTTTACATTTTACACCAATTTGACTGGGGTCAGGGTTTATAGCTTTACTGAAAAACCTGCTTAGGAATAACATATTACCTATTAATTACCGCTGATCTATTAATGTATCTGACATGTTAAATAATTTTGGGATCAAGGTTGTAGAGGCCACTAGGTTTTGTTTACACTATATAAGTGATCTGAAAAAAAGAATCTGCACCAATTGTGAAAAGAAGGTATGTAATTTATATGAATAAAAAACCATACTAATTATTATACTCAATCATATTAAACTATTTTTTGAGTAAGTGAATACAACCTGTGGCAAAAACTGCCTAAAACTTTGCCAATTTTAACAACTTATTTAAAAACCAGGTTGGTGGGTCTGATTTAGTGAAAAGAAAACAGAAAGCACTCTGGACAGGTCATCAATCCATCACAGGGTTTCTTAACATCACAGGGCAGACACACACATACACATACAGTCACAATTGGACTGGCTGAATGTCCTTGGATGTGTGGGAGGATACCTAGAGGAAAACCAATCAGAGACAGTGGGGGCCTTGGTCACCAGCTACGGAATCACATTTAGTCTGCTGGTGATGTAAAATTCCATGGTACAGCTGTAAGCAAAAGTATAAATATGTGCATCAAGGACACATGCATGTAGAGAGGTTAACCTTAAAAACAAACATTGTCAACTGGTCATCCAATTAGAGACAATGGATGCGGGTACTTAAGACGTAAAGTTAATTTATACAACAATATTTTATTTCAAAAGTAATTTATATTATTATATTGTATTTACAAGCTAATATATAATAGCAAAATGGTGGCTGTGCCTGTAAATTTTAAACCTGTCTTTAATAAAAATGGCAAATGGTAGCCTAAAGGTTAAGGAACTGGACATGTGAACAAGGCATAGTAAGATTAGTTTTAATGTAAGTTTTTGTTAAATTCTGATTTACACAATGAAAATGGGGTGGTACACTGGCTTAGTGTTTTGTAAGTCGCCTCACAACAAAGGGAAAATGTGGCTCAAACTGTATGTAAAGCTTTCATGCTCCTATGTGGAACAGAGGGAAGACAGATGGTAACTTGATCAGCCATAACTTTGAAATCCACTGCTGAAGTATAAAAACGTCTCATGTACATGAAGGATTTTGAAAGCATGATGACAGAGCTGAACATAAAGTCCCAATTAAGTTCTGAAGTTGATCATGCACAAGAAAAGTCTAATTAGTAATGAATTTAGTGATGAACAGGAAACATAAAGACATAATCAACAGTGACAACAGGAGGTCTAAGTATTTTTCAGCAACCAGTTACTACATAATCAACAGAAGAAATTATGTAAAACATTGACAACAGATTTCATTGGTGGTCTATCTTCATTATGTGTATTATGGATGCATAAAAGACATCAGACAGAATCATAATCTATAGGAAAAACTATTACTGAATGTAAACTGGACTTGACTTGACTTTACTTGACTAACATCAGAAGTTAACTTGACTAACTGTACACGTTCCCAAGGACACAGATAAAGCATTTTGTAAAGATTTTATTAAAACAATAAAGGCTGTTGTAACAAAACAGCTAATTTACTGATATTTGTTTTGGACTCCTTATATACCTTTTCTCTTTCTTAATGTCATTAAGCAAATGGTGTGGAACATCAAGTTAGAACTGGTCTGTAGTCTGCATTCTGATCAAAACAGTGGGGAATCTGAGGGGAATCTAAACTGAGAAAATTAAAAACATTGCAATTAAGACATGGATACATTAACATTATTTTGTCTGACAATGATGTTGGACTTATTTCATAACTTGCGTTTCATGCGTTTAATGTGGTTGTGTTCAGAGTGTCTGCCAGGTCATATATTTGTAGTCCCTAATTTGTGCACAGGCTAAACACCAATTGGGGACTCTACATTCATTACTTTCTATTGGAGTGTCATACTTCTGGTCACGACGTGCACCTTGCCTACGCCCCCCCCCCCCCCCCTTTAATTGTAGTATCTGTTGAATAAAGATATGCACAACTTAAGCTTTGAGAGCTGGTTTTTATCACAGTCTCAAAGGTAAATGTAGATGAGGCAGCTGAGAAAAATGCAGTGTGACATGGCAGTGTGCATAAATAAAGTTAAAATAAACATTTAAATTATACTATAGTTAAGGTTTAAACTGAGTTAAGGTTAACCTTTCACAAGAAAGTGACTTTTGCTCTCACAACAATTTATAGTGTACTTAACAAGACATATATGACTATACTTATATAGCAAGAACATTAAAAAACAAAAATTAAAACCCATTAGAAGTTTATTTATGATAATTTATTCATATTAAATTTCAAATATATTTGCCTCTAAAATAGTTCAATACTCGACAGAGAATGTACAACACCCAGACTCTAAGCTATTTGTGCACTGGAACGATTTCATAATTAAAAAAGAAGATCAATTTAGAAATTAGATGTTTAAATAAAAACAAATCTTTACACACATTCAAACTAATTATGGATAGTGAAAGAAAAAAACATAGTTTCACTGTTTTTTATTCATTGGTTTTCATGGAAGTGGTCATACTAACTGTCTTTAGCACTTCTATCTGACACTTCAGGGGTTTAATCAAGTAACCAAAGCAATTAACACTGTCTGAAGTTAGATAAATGAAAGCTACAATGCTTTCTGAAAAACAGTGACCTTTATATTGTAATTCACCACACTTAATTTGCATCAAAGTTATATTTGGATGACAAGCTGGTACTTTTTTGATAAAAATAAGATAATTAGCCAACTGTAAATGCACCCCACTCACAAAACAAGTGAAGACAAAAAAGTTTTGCACATTTACAAAAATGCACATTCAAACAAAAAGCTGTGATACGTGAATATGCTATTATATAAGATATAGCAATATTATTATTAATAGTCTAAAATAATTGGGTATAAAAAAGAGTTTAAACAATCATTATTTGCAAGCAAATCTGGAACACAACATACTGCACATATATAAATAAATCTTATATTGCATGAGCAAATAGTCAGGCAGATTAGGAATAATAAAATATAAAACACAATTGCGACAAATATAGACATTTTTTGATCTATTATAATTTAAATTATTACAAAAATTCTTAAAATAATTAAAGAGCACTAATGGCTGAGCAATATTAGGAGGGGGAAACAACATCCTATTGCTTCCCCCCCCCTAATGATTACTGAATGTTGATACAAAGACACTAATAAAAAAATACAAATCCCATTTGTCAAAAAGCTGAGACTACTTAATACTGAACAAAATCTTGGATTGAAGCTTGTTTAATGAGTCAGATTTTTTTTTTTTTAATTATACCTTTGGGGATCAAATATACACACTTTTGCTTGCTGCTAATTCATAAGTAGCTTGGTCCACCCTAATTCATAAGTAGCTTGGTCCACCCACAGGTCATTACTGTTATGAATTACCGAATTTTACATCTTTTATGGGTTTGATTTTTTTAAATATTTAACTGTTTTTTATATTATATAATATATAAATTAATATTAAATTATATAACTGTAATTTAAATCTGACGAGTTGAACTAAAAAGTAATTTGTCTAAGTAACATGTTCAATGCCTTTTGGTCTATCACATGTTACTTTCAGCAAAGATAACTTGTTTTTTCTGGCTAGAGTTAATAAAAGGTTAATATACAGTATCATTGAAAGCTTCACAAATCATCTATTTGTCTCTGTTAGGGATTCAGACACATGTTCAAATATGGGTCAAAATAAGGGTGTGTGGCTCCAGTCCTGGATGTATGGGGTTAGGTGCCCCCATGCCTGTTTGATATTTTGACATTGTAAGTTTGTTTCTGATTGCCTCTGATTTTGGATCCCTAGAAATGAGGCTGTCCAGCCCAAATATAAATAAAGGCTCAGGTTTCATTCTGCTTCTCATGTACGATCACTCAAATTTGATTACTGTGAGAGCAGTTGGAGCTTTTGTGACCCTGCTGCCTGTTTGATTTCCTTTTTATTTATTCAACAATAATTAGGGGTGCAGGGGGATTTGAGCTTACTAGCACGTCAGATATTGTCTCTTTCAGTGTACAGAAAACACATACAAGTCCAAACTTGTAACACTTATAAGCCAAAACATTGAAACACTTTCATACAAATTAAATAACAAAATAATTTATTAACATTTATAATAATTTTAGTTTTATGCCACACAATGTTGTCTGTGTAGAAAGTGCACTAGGTTCACAGATTTCATGACGTCATGTGTTATGTCACCCCAAACTAAGTTTGCACAAAAGTTTTAAAAATTAACCCAAAATGATCATATGTTTAATCATTAGTAAGTCTAGGGTCCACGATACATTACTTTAAACTCCACTGTCTCATTTAACTCAAAGCAACAAAGCTTATTGAGGCTATTAAATAGAAAAACATTCAGTCATGGCAGGAGGGCAAAAGTGCATGGATGTTAGTTTTAATCAATGCATTATATGCATGAATATAGCACTATTTAGACACATAAATACTTTTTATGTATTAAAGGCAATTAAAGACATAAATACATGGTCTGATAATTTTGGTACAATGTAGTGGTGTTTAAAAATAGAAAATAATTGGTATAGCACTGAAAGCAAGACAAGTGAGCTAAAATACTCAGCATCAGGTCCAGACCTGAGAACAAGACTTCTGATTTTTCAAAAATTGCAACTAAATATATTTATTTAAAAAGTAAAATTAGAATTCAAATGAACATATTTAGCAAGCTCAGTTGTCAGCAATCCTTTGGACATACAGTGACTTTCACCCAAATATTTCTATGTGATATTCCTATACCAATAGCTGAAGCAACAAATTATTCACAATTCAGATTGTCCTCTACAGAATCAAATAATGATGCAATTAATAATACTATTTAAATGATCACAATGATTGGGCATGGCATTTTAACCACCCTTCTAGTATAGAGTTGGCCCCCTTTTGCTGCCCTATACACAACTATAATATGCACTGTGTATGATGTCACCTTCTCACATTAACATCGTCTATTTTCAATACAAAAGCTTATTTGTGAACCTTGTTACCAGTGTTACTCAGTTGACTGACAAGTGATCATCATGTTATGCAAGGTCAGTATAAGTTGAAGCCTACAGAGCTGGCATCAAATGCTTAAGAAGCTCATGGTTAGTCATTGACGTAAATGTGTTGGGCTAAATAAGTCACTTTTTTGCTGATGTCACTTCACTGGAACTGTAGGTGCTACAATATTTAATGCAGTACAACAGTTTTAGATAATATATTGTAAAACTCCAGATCATACTGTTGAACGAATAAATACAGAAATTAATAAAAAAAGACATATATGCATCACTAAAATAAAAAAAATGTGTGCATGGTGACATTATTGTTTAATTCATCTTTCCAAACTTCGTCTTTTATATTGTCCTCTGGAAGCATTTTATTTCCTTACTTTGATAATGATAAATGTGATTATGTGTTATAGAATGACAATTGCAACGTTGGCGTTAATGATAACACACTTTAACAAGTCTAAAGTCCTCAGAACTCCAGAATATACAAGAAACATTCAGTCAAGAGAACATAAATCGTCTCACGCTACCACCTGAAATGCAAGTCAACACTGATTACTGGAATAGCACAGATACAAGCTATATTGCATCATATGGTAGATATGAATGGTTTACATATGAATACAAGCAATGTTTACAAGCAAAGAGTCTGGAATGAGAAACTGCAAACTATTTGTCAGACCTCAGGTCCAAGCTTAACAATAAGATGACAAAGCATATGATTTAACAATACTGCTTCATATGAAATTAATGAATGATTGTGTCATAGCGTAGGCATATCAAATAACCTCCACGTATTGTGAAAGTGGCACATGGTCATACCATCTTCGAAACTATCCATATTTAGGTTTGTGCTCTGCATTCACGAAGTCACGAAGATGAGTAACATGTAAAGACAAAAATTATATTGGACCAATAAACAAATCCTGGTACAGACAAATAAATGCCTCACAGTAAAAGGTTCTTGTTTGAAGCAAGTTGTTGGAGTAAGCACATACTAGACTTCTTAAATTATAACTACAGTGTTGCTAAGTTGTACTACTGTCATGAACTTGTCCTGCAGAATCATTATTACAACATATTGCTCATATGAATGTTATTGATGATCATTCTGTTTGATTTGTTGTAATGTGTCAGGACTACAAGATTTCATTTACAAGCAGTGTCATGACAGTCAGGGTACATACTATTAATGATGAGGAATTCTTAGTTGCAGTCCAGATATCTTCTTTAATAGAACTGATTTCAACATCGGATGTCTGAGGCATGCAGGCTGACATGTGAAGTGCGAGTCTTGTGCTCGTCCACTTGTGAAATGCCTGAGAGCGATATCAGTTAGTACATGGTTTATTTTTAACATGTGGTTTAAATAGGATATACTATGTTTTAACTGTCTCTGTTCATAGATTCTGAAGGCAGGTGGTTGTGCAGGGGTGAAAAAGAGGAGTCTTGTACAGTCCACATACTCCAAGTAGTCCACCATGCCATTACTTAGCAGCTGGGTGGAAACATTTTGTAATAATAAAATAAACCAGAGGACAAGGTATATATAATATTTTTGATAGGAACAAATACCACAAAGGAAAAATGTAAAGCATATAAATTTGTGCTTTTGCAGAATAATAGTCTGAAAAATTGTAGTCATTTTCCATTTGATGATATCTAGGTTATATATAATATACATGAAAAGGGAGATCTGTTTCACCCATATCCAAATGGAAATGAGTATTGACCACATACTCATTCCCACAAGTGCTCTCACATCTGTTCAAATCCGTGATCAGAATGTCATTTCTGTGCAAAGGATAAGTCATTGTAGGGACTGTTTTGTCCTATGCTCGTCCCAACCCTCGTTTCAAAGATCTGCCATCATCTTTGGTAGCAACGGACACTTTGGTGTGTCGGCAACACAGATTGGATGCAGAGGTAAAATAATGGGTGATAAGACAATAAACACATCATTGCAGGTCTTAGAAGTGCGGCAGAGTGTGTTGATTTTAAACTGAGTCAACATGGGAAAACAAAGTCAAGTTCATTGAATTGATAAACAAATACATTTTAAAGGATACGACAGGAAAAGAGACAAAACACATCTGGGCAGTGCTGGGTAATGCCACAGGGGCGGTGGGTGAGGCATAATGATTCAAACGTGTCACTGATCATCTGGCAAAGAGGAGCGTGTTTAGGCACAATATGCTAACTAACAGCACAATCCAGGAGACAGGTGGAATGCTTTGGGCCAATCCTTGAAGAACATCTGGAAAATAGAACAAAGAGTGAATCTTCTTTCATTGTGTGTCAAGTCTGCAGGTCATAACACATATATGCACACAATTTCCACAAATGTTATAATTAAAAAAAAAAAATAAAATAATATA
>JAOTRQ010061017.1:0-13570 GCA_028565875.1 Hoplisoma paleatum
GGTATGGAGTGTCACGTCTTCCTTTGTGACGCCGTTCAAATTAAAAGTCCCAGAAGTCCTTTGACGAAACGCAGCGTATTTCTTTCCTGTGACTAATCGACCAATGGAATTTGGCCGACTAGTAATTTTTTTGGTCGACCAACAAATAATCGATTAATCGCGGTCAGCCCTAGATTGTATAGTTATGTATACATTCGTTTGAATAGGACAGTAAGGCGTAAGGATTTGATGTTTCACTCTAGTCGGTCATCTTTCCCCGGGAATCATGAAGCGTATTGAAATCATCTTACTTTTTATTTATTTTGCATGATCCAGTTATTGGTTTGTCGACCCTCTGGTTATGCATCCTACTTGCTAGGTACCATCAGTGTATTTCCCGTTTCTGCTGCTGGCTTCCTCCTGTTTTGGGACTGTAGAAGGAAACTGGCGCACCCAAAGATGTAGAACATGTCAAATCCACAAAATAAACCAGACCACTTAAGTAGGGGATTGAACACAGGACTTTCTTCTAAAGGAGATCACACACACACACACACTTCTCATTCACACTATTCTCATTTTGTGACCAGCACCTATAAGAGGTATGGACCTTGCTCAGGTACCCAGCTCTGATTTGAAGATTTGCTTTCATTCATCATCCTCCGCTTCGTTCAGAGATCTGAAGGTTTTGTGAATGTTCACCTGCTGGTGCAAATGTAATAATTCTGCATTGGAATATTTTTGATGATTAACTGATAAATTCAGTTGACAATCACATTATGGCATTAATAATTTTCAGATTAAATTGAGACATGTTCTTTGTTTCAGATATTAGTGAAGTTGGGCGTTGTGCAAAGGCAAACTGTGAGCATACAGCCAGAAGCATCCCAACACTCTCGGATGTGGTTATTACTCTGGTAGAAATGGGTATGGGGCATCTTTGTGTTGTTTTTTGTCAATTGAAATTGTATAGAAGAAAAAGCTCCCATCAGTGATTTTTTTACTGATCAAAGTACATATAAAAGGTATTTAATAAAAGCACAGTTTAAAAAACAAAAAAAACAAATTCTAATACAGTATAAACAAATATTGTTTGTCAAATAATATTTGAGCTACTTTGAAAATTTGTTTTGCAAACTTGCAAATAGTTCATTACACGATCTACTGTACATAATATTTGATATATTTTTTGAAGATATGAAGTGTTTCATGTTGTACACACTTTGGTTACTACTCATTACGCAAGGTTTACAAATTAATATTCATAAACACGTCATTGACTGTTAAGTATCTGTAATAATCTGTAATAAAGTGTAATCACTTGATTGTGTTTGGACTGTGGGAGGAAACTGGAGCAACCAGAGTAAACCCATGCAGACATCTGAACCCGCTGATGAAACTCAGGACCTTCTTGTAAGGCAACGGTTGAGCTACGGTTGATGGCCTACCAAAATCTCAAAGTGACGCTGCAGCTCTGATGAAAAATCAACAACATATCAAATTGTATGAAATAACTGCGAGTCTGATCTGTAAGAGTCTACATACTCATTGAAATAGTACAGAAAATAGTACCTTGCTGCCTCCTGGGATAGCAAATTGTCATAATTAATAGATTCTAAATCATCAGAAAGTAACTAATACTTTAGGGGTTGAGTTGAAGTCACTTAAAGCCAAATTATAAAAAGATATTTCTGTTTATCTTTCTCAGGTTTTAATGTAGACTCACTCCCGATGTATGCCAAAAGATCACAACGAATGGTTATTACTGCACGTAAGTGTTGAGTAAATAAAAGCTACAACTTGCATGCAATTAAATCCTTTCTCATTAAAACCTCTCTTTTTAAGGACCAAGTCTTTTTTGATCTTTTATAGCCCCAGTGACAAATTCACCAGTGATTCCTAAATCTCTTATTGCTGGCCAGAAACGCACCCACCCAGCTTACATCCCCAGCCATTTCCCTGATTTTCCAGACCCACATACATACATCAAAACCCCGGTAAGATTACAAAATTCACATTCTTTTTGATTACCATATTACAAATCAGTTTAAAAATAAAAATACAGTGGTTAAGATTAATGCAAATGATGTTTTTTTTTTCTGTAGACTTTTCGTGAACCCGTGTCAGACTACCAGGTTTTGCGTGAGAAAGCAGCTTCACAAAGACGAGATGTTGAGAGAGCTCTGACGAGGTTTATGGCCAAGACTGGAGAAACACAAAGTCTTTTTAAGGATGACCTGACTGCATTTCCGTGTAATTACTTTACACCATACATATATCAAATCAGCTCTGAGAAACCTGTAAAGTGAAAGAGTATTTGCTTTTGCTTGCTTAGCTGTTTACAAAACAGGTAATACATTACAAAATCTGCTAAAAACGTATCTATCTGGAGTCACAAGTGCATTCGAGAAGGGTGTAATTGCATTTTTACTCCTGTTTTTTTTTGTATGTGCTTCAGTGACATACAAAGCTTTTTTTCGTCACTGAACATTCGAGGACTCAACCTACTCATTTGCCTCAATTGCCTACTCAAATCAACCAGCAATACTTACTACTGAGTTTATAAAGGTATTGGAAGCTGCCTCCATTGGCCAGAAGCTTAGTATGTTAGTCTAAGAACTGTTAAGGTCGTATGTACTAGTTTTACAGATTTTTCCTTTATTTTTTAAATGTTATTTTTCGCTCATCATATTTAGAACTTTGTGATCGGGCTTCTGATAACAAGCCCAATCCTCTAACCACTAGTACATGTCTGCCCCAATGCCCACACCGCTTGAGACCAGCGATAATCTATCTAACAATGGCACCTACCAATGGCTAGGCTACTCTCGATCATGCAGACAAATAACTGGTTGTTACAGTAAGATTCTAGATTTTCGGATCTCAGTGTTTGGACCGCCAAGCACTCTGTGTATTGTATTGTCATAATTACATTAGCAGCTGGTTTGTCTTCTTTTCTTTTCTTTTTTTGCAATCTCCATAGTAATAGCAGCACGACCATCCTCGATTCCCTATTTAAGTGCTCTTTTACCCTCGGAGCTGGAGCTGCAGGCACTAGAAGAGACCGATTCTTCTGAGCAGGATGACCAAACGGACTCGGAAAACAATGCCAACATCATAAATGTGAGAGATCTATGTGGTTTAAACGTACTGTTTTTCTGTAATTACCCGATGGCATGTGCAACACTTGTTTTGAAAATGGCACGTGCAACAGACGATCATTGGCCACCTATTTGGCCAAAAGTGTGTGTCTGGAGGGGGGAGCAAGAGCTGATAAAAAGCATAACTAAAGATTAATTATTGGAATCTTTTATCACCACTAAAAAAAGATTTGTTTAAGCAGGACTAAGATGACAAAGTATTTTTGGATTTTTCTATCATGTAAGGGTGTGTTATTCTAGAATTGTACTAAAAGTTGTTAATAATAATAATTAATAATAACATTAAAAATTGGAGATACTGAATATTTCTATAGGTGTCTAGCCATTAGAATGTTGAGGGGGTATCAGGTGATTAGACACTGAACAATAATGCACCAACTAAAAATGGGATGCCCCTGCGATAAATAACTAAACCAATTGCTTCTTTTAGTTTCTAAAATATAATTCAGCCATTATGATTGTAGCTGGCATGGATTTATACCACATTTCTAACATGATCTTGATTTCGACTTTCTAGGACGAAACAGGAGCAGACAAAGAGAACGCAGTACTGCCACCTGGTGGCGGTGGCGTAAAATCTAACGAGGACAACATAATCGATAACCCCTATTTGCGACCAGTCAAGAAGCCAAAAGTCAGGCGAAAAAAATGAACAGAAAATGTGAGAACTCATACACAATGAAACAAGACTGCACAACGATTCAGCTGTTCATGGGTCACGCTGTGCCTTTAAAGAGGAAGAATTGCTTTTATGACATTCCCACTCTTCCACCTGCACAGTTAGAGCATTTATCCTGATGGAACTGATTCACCACTCTACTAGTTCATGTCATCTTTTACCAGATTGACTTGTTTGCAGTGTGCGGTGTTTGTTCATTAGACTTTTTTTTACACACCGCACTTAGTTTTCTTTATGTATTTAGTTTTTGCCAGTCACTGTAACTCAAACATGTGGAACATTGTCTTTTCTCTTTAGTCATGCATAGAGGACTGAATTGATAAGCGATTCAAATAAATGTTTTTATTTTTCCTCATAACAATTAAGCAGTTTTTTTTTCACTTTTTGCAAGTTTTGTGCTTCAGATATTCATTAATATATATTGCACAAATTAGCATACACTGAAGCCTATTAAATGGCCAGCGTTTCTTTTTCGTACTATAGTTGTGACCAAAAGCTTTGAGAAAGCTTTTTTTTTGTGAGGAAACATAGTCGTGCCACTCTGAATGCTTGGACTGTCTTCACCACTATGGAAGTCTTCAATGTGCTCTCAATATGCACATATTTAAAATCAAAGATATCTTACTTGTAAGCATTTTATTACAACCATCCATTCATTAATTATCCAGTTTTATTACCGCTTATTTCTATTTAAAGTCACGGTGGAACACACACCGGGCAAATACACTAATAACATTAACAAAAATGGAGTACTGGAAGAAAGTCGTGCAGACATGAGAAAAAACATGTAAACAAAAAAAACTTGTGTTGCTTTAAATGAGTGTTTCGAAATCACTGTCCACTTAACCTTAAACCATTTAGAAATCTCAATTTTAAATTTAAATTTAGAATCTCAATGTACTTTGATGTACAAATTCCTCATTGCGCATATTAACAGAAGCATACACTGATCAGACACCAAATAGGGTCAAATTTGATTGATACCGGCCTCTGTAAACTAGGAACACCCCACAAGAGCTATACTTTTGGAGATACCCAAACCTGTCAACTAGGCATCAGAATTTAACCTTTGTCCTGAAATTATTTAAATCCCGATGCTGGCTTATACTCCTGGAGGAAACCAGTAAAGACAAGGAAAACATGCAAACTCATAAATGACGCAGACAACTCCACCTAGACATGGAACCAAGGACCCTGCCAAAGTGCTGCCGTCTATTTAAACATCCCGACTAAACTATTTAATATTGTTGATGCACTCCCCAGAGGAATATATACTACACAGATCACATTTTGTGATTCTAAGCAAAGGCTAACAGCACAATGCTAAGTTTTTAGGTGAATAAAAGCACTCAACACCACCTTGTCCTCGCTGCTTGGGTTTGGTTTGCTTCCTCAGTCTGAACAGTCTGTCATTCCAAAGCAAACAATAATTTCACTATTGTATGAAATATTTTTGCAAGAGTTTATATAATCAAAGAAGCCTTCATCAAATATAAGCAAACATTCTCACCTCTCAGAGTTTATAGCTATAGTTCTAATAAAAATAAATTCAATAGCTAATATGGGAGCACTAAATGCTGTATGCAGACTAATATGCTTAATAGCTAAACACCATTTTATAAACAAAGCCATACATTCTTTTACAAATGTCTAGGTGGTTGGGGGAGGGGGTATTAATCTTCTAAAATACTGGTGATAGCACTCATTTATCTATCCATCAATGGCAGACAACAGTGGCAACTTGGTGGTAGCAGGGCTTGAAGCACTAGACATCGCTGCCCTCACTTTATAACAGTTTAAGCTATGTTCCAATGAAATGAAAAAACTAACTGAGCTTTCTCTTACAGTACAGCAGTACTGCAGAAGTAAAGACCAAATGTCCTTGGGCTTAATAGCACAATAGTAGACTAATAGTATCTATGCGTTCACAAAGAAAATATTAACCAATCTTATTTATTCTAACAGCAGGTATCAGGTTATCTTGCTGGCTAATATTAAAGTGTCTGGCGTTACTTATAATCAGGGGGATGTTAGGGAATGAGACTTGGGCACCAGCTGTGTTACAGTGGACCAAACAGAAGGACATGCTGGAGTACCAACCTCAAAGGAGGCCACGCTGCAAGAAAGAGGAACTGGCCTTCAGCCAGGAAAGCTTAGCCTCTTTATTTTTGATCTTCATTGCTCTCATGCAGATCATTTCCATCTCCCGCTCCTGGATCCTTATTTCCTACACTTTAAACCACATTACTAGCCTGGGACCCATCCCTGTTTCAGAAAACCATAGAAATCTATTCATGGATGGAGCTCCACACCATCCGGACTCTCAGATGCTTCCAAAACTGGAGTGCATCTCAAGGCAACACCTAGGGATGTTCCCCTCTCTAGCAGAATCCTTCACTTACAAGCTGCTCCTCCAACTCACTTTAAATCTCCTGGTTAGTAGCAGAACAATGAACTCTAATAGAAAAATATCAGCAAGCACATGTGAATCTGCCTTGTGGCACAAGTTTCATTGCCATAGTTGACACTTTGAATATATGCAAAACAGACACACAGTCGTTAATCATTACATAAGTTTATCTCAGAGTTCATTCTGTGAGGTGACAGTGGTACCCACTTAGCAACCATGCTGCCCTTGCAAAACGAGTCAAGCTGTTTGAAAGTTGAAAATACACAACCTATGACAAACTGTCAATCACAAAAAAGAAAGATTAGATTAGGCTATAACAATTAAATTGGAATATGGATGTCTGAAATAACAATTTGACAACATTTATGATTGAAAACGTATTAAATCATTAATATATGACTGGAAAGGAAAGGCTAAAATAAACAAAACTCCTTTGGATTAGCGAAGCTTGCTTCCCTAAAGAACAAAAACAATAGGGTCAAGGCCATAGGGTCAAACAAAACTGACTTCACAAATACAAGAACCCCCCCCTTCTAGATCAAGAGTGGTGCATGTTGTAGGGTTCTGGTCACAAAGGTTGTAGAGTTTATTGCAGTTTCTATTAACACATTTATCCAGCTTTCATTAGATTGTCAGGCTGCAACGTTTGAAAGATATCAAGCTACTCAAAAATAGTTAATACTGAGGTAAGGTAAATACATTTCAGAATTATTACAGAACACTATGAAATGGAGATACGCAGTTGGCTCTCACAATGTTGACTTATAGCAGTAATAATAATAATAATAATAATAATAATAATACATTTTATTTAGGGGCGCCTTTCTTGACACTCAAGGTCTCCTTACATAGTTTAACCTTACAAAGAAAACACAAAGAGATAAAATAAAATAAAACAAGAATAAGAGATACAATAAAATAAAACAAGAATAAGAAAAATAATTAAAATAAGAACAATATAAAAAGAAACAGTGCAAGCGCAATCACAGACCATATGCAACTTTAAACAAATGAGTCTTAAGTTTGACTTTCTGAAGTTTAGAATCCATGTTGTGAAGATCAGCTGGAAGTGAGTTCCAAAGTCTGGGAGCAGCACAACTAAATGCCCTGTTTCCCATAGTAACAAGACGGACAGGGGGAATAGTGAAGTGAATAGAAGAAGAAGATCTAAGGTTACGGACAGGTGTAGCAATATGAAGGAGGTCAAAAAGATATGAAGGGGCAAGATTATGTAAAGCTTTGAATAAAAAAATAAAAAGAGCTTTAATAAAAAAAATAATTCTGAGAAAAAGATAAAATGTTTTCCCCATGCTCATACAAGTTTTCTCCCGCAGAGCTGGTTTCCCCACACAATTTAAATAGCATGTAACCAGGTTAATTACAGACCCTATAGGTAAATCAGTGTGTATTTGTGTCAGCTCTGTGATAAACTGTTGCCCCATACAGGGTGTTTTTGTGTGCTTTGTGCCAATTAAAGAGCCGGGATAAGATCCAACATTCATATGACCCTGATTAAATAAATGCAGTTTGCAAAGAATTCGTAGAACCCTTGAGTATCTAAAGACACAAAGTAAACACAACAACCATGTCTTTGTCAATGTTATTCTTGATTAATCACATTTCATTTTACTGTAAGTATCACAAGATGCAAATTCAAGAATAAAACATGCTTAAATATGCTAATCTGTTTCTATGTTTCAGGAACTCCTTGTCAGAATAGAGCTGCATGTAAAAACACAAAACGAATCAATTAGCAGTGTGGCCAACAGTCTAATATAGTAGTTTTGAGTTACCATATAACTATAGAATGTCTGACTTTATGTTAACAGTTTGGTGATGATTTTTCCTGTTCCATCATGAATGTACTCTGGTGCAAAAAAGCTAAACTAAAAACATATTGGTGTGCACTGTGCACATCTCAATTAAACTAAACTTGGATGAATTATATCAAAGACTTGAGCCGAAACATCAGTGCACAATGCCAGTCACAAACTGTTATTGACATGCATACAGACCTTTGTAAAATCCATCCTAGATTAGTGCATTAGTGAGTGTTATGGTAGCACAATGACATGGTCATGCTGGAACGGGAAATATCCTGCACTCTGTTTTACAGGTCTAAAAACAGTTTGTTTTATGTAAATAGATTATTGGCAGTTACTCTAAACTTACTGTAATATGAAGAAACACATATTGAAAGTCTTTAAATGGGCTTGTACCTGGGTATGAAGTGCTTTCCTCTCAGGCATGGACACTTTGGACCAGTCTGGTGAGCCAAACTTCATGGGCCATGAAACCTTGTGATTAAGCATGGTCTCTACATCATAGAAAGCTGGTCTGAAAGGAAATGATATTGCAGGTGCGTCTCATCAATAATCCATAAAACAATGACAAAATAATAGGAAAATAAAAGTGCATAAATGTCATGGTTTGGATAGAGCTATAGTAAAGTAATCGAAAGATTATAATGATTAATCAGCTTATCAGCATTACAAAGCTTTCCATCCTGATGGAATTCTGGAATAATCATATCCCATGTACAGGAGAAAAAGATTTCATGGGTTTGATATGCTTAAAAATAACGCAGCCATACGGTGAGGCCTTGAAGTCTTCACATGCCAACTTATTTAAAGCCTGAAGTGAAATTTTGGACTTTTTAATAGGTCAGCATTTTCCAGCAGCAGCGACAGAACTGCGGAAATATAGTTTGGAAGAAACATTCTATCTAGTTACTCTCGTTCCAAACATGTGTACAAAAAATAAAAAGAGGCTTTAAAGATTTTAACAGATGTTAGCTTAATTAAGATAGTTAGATAGAGAGTACTTTATTCATGCCCAATGGGCAATTTTCTAACTTTAGTTTTTGTTTTTTTAGTTATGCATTTTCTCTAAAAGTATTATAGTCAATTTGTCTACCGCTGATCTGGTTTACATTAGAGGAGGGTATATTACTGCTCACATCTCTTCTTATCATTTCTGCACAGATTCCTTGGTTTGCCAACCACACTCCATTCCCAGTATTTGAGGAAGCCACCCACTTCTTTTATCCCAAGTAGCAAACAAAGTTGCCGATATGAACACTGAAGTTTAAAATGTTCATGCTGGTGTTCAACCTGATCAACTGAAGTGCTTATCCAGACAGATTGATATGCTGATTTACATAAAAGTCCTCCAGAAAGGTCAGAATGTGAATGTAAGAGACTGTTACATTGACATTTCACAGAATAAAACAAATAAATAATCAAAAAGACAATGCTAAAATATATTTCATGTCAGCCCATGACCATGGCGTTATATGTACAGCTGCCCTAGCAGCAGTGGTGTGGTGAAACTCTTGCACTCATTCACATGCAACTTACCAATGCCCATTACTCCCTAGCTATTTTCCATAGACTTTGGAAACCACATTTTAGGCTGTACATGAAGGTTTGAACAGTGATAAGTATAACATAGCAAGAACCTCACCCAGGGTTGCAGGTAGCAGATTTGGAGCTAAACCTCTCAGAGGTGGAATTAAAAGGCGTTTTCACCGGACAGCACACTCGGGATACACTCCAGTCTGGCTGGTATTTTTGGGGTGAGGGGGTCACTGTCTAGAAAAGAGCATTATTATTTGCCTCAGTGAAATATTCTCGACAATAATCAATCCAATGATACATTTATATATGATTACTGACTGGTGAAGTGAAAAACATAGATTAGATTCTCTCTCTTCATCATGACTTCCATTGATGCATGGTGAGCATAAGATATTTGAGCAAGGGCCCAATTGCGATGGCTAGAAAACTGGGTCAGAGCATCTCCAATTGCAGTGCTTGTTCCCAAACTGCAGTAGTCAGTTTCTATCAACAGTGGTCCAAAGAAGACAGTGGTAAACCAGCTACAGTCTCAATGATGCACAAGAGTAATGAAGTCCAATCAAACAGATAAGCTAGTCTATCAAAAACTGCTAAAAGAGGTCATTTAATCCCCAGCCATTGCTAAAAAGTGTTTGTCATTAGGGTTGGTTTAAAAGAGTTCCTCATCACTGCTGCAATTCGAACCTCACCTGAGCAGAGATCTGACACTGTATGAATGGTGTTTAAATACAAACAACATAATTCAGTTGAATTTCCAAAGGCAACTGTCAAGTTTGGAATTTGATAAGTAGCTAGTGAAAAGACAATTTTAAAAGAAGCAAATCTTGTTGGGTTTAGTTTAGTATATGGCGACCAATGGTCAAAAATTCGAGAAGAAGGTAGGTGTTAGTATATGTGTGAAAGTTCTTTCCTATCCCTGACTGGAAATTGGGTTGCTTTTGCTGTTTCTATAGTTAATATGTTTTTACTGAGTGAGGTAACTACTCCCACATCCATCCCAACCATCCAGAGTTCAGACTATCAACGACTATCATTGGACTATCATTGGAAAATCCCACTACTCCACTTGAGGTCATTGAGGGCATATGTAGGCTTGAAAAATTCATTAAAAATACATTAAAAAACCACAGTAAAAAAGATTTAGCTTACTAGTCACAACAACATTTTCCTCCTACAAACAAAAACGTGCACTTGGTGACTTGAAGATTCAGTTGAATCTGGACATGACATAGAAACTAGCTGGCAATACAAATAGTGTATATCTACAACAAAGCACAGCAAAGACTTTTATTTGTGAGGCGGACTTTTGTTTTTGTACTATCTTTGCCCTGTGAAACGGTGCGTTTAAAATTAAGAACTTTTTACTGCCACCTTTTTGTGTGGCTTAAAAAAACACATCAAAACCTAACCTTGATATGTTTGAACAGTTATACAGGGGCTAAAAATAACTAAATCTGGTAAACTGTAGTCTGGTGTACATTGATGGACCAATTCCTTCCCACACCTTGGCCTGTAACCAATTTAATTTAATGATTTCTGTTACATATACAATTTTATAGGATTTACTTGTTCAATAGGCTTGTTTACTGGACATCTGGAATCTCACAGACCAATTAAATATGTTGTAAACTTTACACAAGCTACAATTTAGCCAATCAGATCTAAGCACTGTATGTCACCAGCGACTCGAATAAGTGGAACACACACGAGAAAAGCTTGTTCTAACTCATGTCAATGGCCTGTAAAAACTAATCTTTGATTCAAGAATAGACTAGGTCAAGTCAAGTATATTTCTCCTGCGGTTTTTTACAGTAGACATTGTCACAAAGGAGCTTTAGCAAGTTAAAGGGCATCCAGACCAAAGATAAAAACTAATATCCACTCCCAAGTGTTCCAGGGTGTTATTCTCCCCGCAGGCAATTCAAAACCAACATGTCCGATTTGTTTGATACCACTGTGATTATCAAAAGCAGCACTATGAAGCACTATTATGAAACATTGTGCCTCTGCACAAGTAAAAAAATGGCTAAACACCATTTGACACTCAGACTTGATATTCTGCCAGGGGAAGCAAAAGTTCATTTTGCTCATAGAACAAGAAAAGCAAGGAGAACATGAATAAAAAGGGAAATAAAGGGAAAAAAATACTTTTCATTGTCAGGAACACCAATTCACCAATTCTGTGATTAAGCGGCCACATAAGAAACAAACTGTTATGTACTGTGTTCGATAACAACCGGCATTGATTCAATCAGCAAATTGAGCTACAGTGTTGGATCGGACGACACAGTTCAGCCTCCCCATGTGCAGACCAAGCTTCCTGTGATACTTATCACAGACATTGCAAAAATGGAACACACCACAAGATGTTTTGGTCATCTAGTCTTCTCAACTATGCTCAGATGCTCTCTTGCTGCCTAATATATCCTACTTGCTAACTGGTCCAGATATATTTAATCAGTGTTTTCTTTTTTTGTTGGAAATGTTCATAATATTCAGATTTTGTATATCTGTTTGCAATGGTATTGACTGAACAATCTAAAGTAACTGCAATGAGTGTCCACATGCATGTATGTACATTAAAAAAAATACCAACCAAAATAAGAATTCAAAGTTTTTGGTACCTGGAGAGGGGGCAGAAAACGTGGAGCAGTACGGGCTAAAATATATCCTTTTTTACTCTGTGGTCTCCTCTTAAGATCGTAACTTATTGTATTCACCTGTTGGAAAAATGTGGTCCAAGTAAAACATGTAGAATCTTTTACATTTTGTAATGGATATTTAAGGTGTTTGTGACATAGTGGTCTATTACATTAGACCAGGGGTCACCAACGCCAGGTCGCCCGCGGGCCTGTTCTAAAAATAGCTGCATATTTTACATATTGATATTTCTTTGTTTTCTACCTTGTTAAATTATTGTTGAAAATTGTGAGAAATCATTGACATGATCAACATCTTCACATAGATGAACATCATTAATTATTAACAGTAACAGGCCATTGGTTATAAATGTGTAATTTCACAAGTGTGTATCAAACTGGAAGCACTTTGCGTTAGTTGGTGACCCCTGCATTAGACTAACCAAGTCATATCGATGGTTTTAGCCTGCCGGGCATCTAGACAGACATTGTTTGCTATGTCTAAGAGAAAAGAATAACTAAAACCCTGCAATAGATTAAAACCTTGTCCAACGTCAGAAGTTCTGTCAACCCATGCAGACATAAAAAACAGACCTGTTGATTGAACAATGATCAACAATGATTGAATTAAAACACTTAATGGTGTATTTACTTTAAAAGATCTGCTTTTCTTTCAAATACATTTGTAGCTATTTTGTGAAAGATACTGTGTGTGAAACTATTTTAAAACCTGTTACTTTATTCTAAAGGTACTTCTATAGAACTGACAAATGCAAATATGACAAAAACAATATAAAATGGCATATTCATGAACAATACCTTGTTGCAACTCTTGATAAGGAATGAAGATCACAAGCATTCAGTTTATAAATGTCCCTTTATGCCAACTGTGTTCCTTGAATTGTCTAATGTTACTCTGTGGATCTACAAATACCAACCAAATTCCATTGAGGTACATTCATTTAAATCAAGCCCCTGGCCATCTTTGCTAATCATCAAAATGCTCCTTATTCCCTACATCCATCAATATGTAATACACTTGAATTTGACATGCATTTGAGAACTAGTGAAAATTTTCAGACAGCTCCTTGTGGGGGAGATGTTCATCACAACAGCGTGCATTATGGGTATTCACCACAGACTATTTTACAGTTGATACTCAAACAGAATGGACAAGCCTGGATGCTGATACAACCCTGGAATGACATCACATTTGTCACATAATTATTTCTTTTTTTGTGAGCACATTGCTAGCACTAAATTGTGTCTTATGGAAGAAATTAGATATTTTTAATTGCACACAGGAAGACCATATAAAGTTAAATTATTAACATTTCAACATA